>ONZH01008787.1:190000-306809 GCA_900303285.1 Rhinella marina
TGTCTTCAGCCGCCAAGTGCACATGGAACAGGTCAGCCGGTGTCATAGGGACAGAACTGCTGACAGATGCCCTTTAAATGCAAAATCAAAATGAACATATATATCGTAGATATACGATTGCTATCGACAAGTTATGTCTGCTTCCATGTTTGTACCTCATCCCTGTGCCAATTCTGAAACCAAATGATTTGTTTTAGCCAATTAACGACAGATTTTAATCATCTGGAAAGAAGTTGTTTTTTTAACATTTTCATCTTATAGTCTCTATATCCTTGCAGGAATGTTCCCAAAAAGGTTGTTTGCCTGATGTCATTAAACTTGTCTGACCAATATGAGTCCATGGACAACACGGACTAAAACGTGTATGGCTGCGTTGGCAGCTGTACTGTCGCTATAATGATCGCTCAGACTTCTTTCTAACACATTCACACATCCGTGTCCATGCTCAAATCCGTGATCATCCGTGAAGCTGTCCGCGAAGGATCCGTGTTGGGTCCGTGTTTTGCCATCTGTGTTTCACTGACACTGAACAGCTGAAAAATATTTTTCAAAGCATCTCTTAATGATCCGTGAAACACGGATGCAACACGGATGACATCCGTGAGGGATCCTGGTTTTCACGGACTCATTGACTATAATGGGCGTGAGGGATCTGGGAACACGGATCAAGATAGGACATGCATCCGTGCTAAAAAAACGGACCCACGGACCGTGATGAAACACTGATGTCTGAACACACACATTCAAATGAATGGGGACGTGTGCTGTCCATGGAGAACACTGACGTGTGAATGAGGCTTAGGCCTCATGCACACGAACGTGTGCCGGCCGTGCCCGTGCTGCGGGCCGCATACGGCGGGTCCGCAATAAACGGGCACCGGCCGTGTGCAGCCCGCATCACGGATCGCGGACCCATTCACTTCGGAGGCACGGATCGGAACACCACGGAAGCACTACGGTGTGCTTCCGTGGTGTTTCTGGCCGTGCCTCCACACTGCAAAAAAGTAGCGCAAGCACTACTTTTTTGCGGTGCGGACCCTCGGATGCGGATCGCGGACCCCATTCAAGTGAATGGGTCCACGATCCGCATGCGGTGGCCTCACGGTCAGTGCCCGTGCATTGCGGACCGCAGTTTGCGGCCCGCAGCACGGGCATGGCCGGCACACGTTCGTGTGCATGAGGTCTTAATGTGTATGTCCACCTCAGGCGTAGGTTTAATTTTGAGAAAACACGTTTTGTTTTGTTTTTCTGCTACAGATATCCAATCAGCTTTTCTATAAGTATGGCAGAGAATATGGTCTAAAGTGCCGGGCAAACAAAGATGAAACCGTGAATCCAGAGGTAAGGATTATCAGTGTAGTTCAGTTCCTCATAGGTGGTCATACTGGATATCTTTACCAGTACACTGGTTTCCATTCCCTCTAAGGAACCATTTAGGATGTGTACACACGGTCAAATCCTGGTCCTTGACAGAATTTTCGCAAAATACCATACGAATGAATTCACGTGTGTAAGTTGGGTGCTGAGAAGGTCATGTTTTTGCTTCTTAGCCCAATTCTGATGAATAGAACAGATGTTCAGTTGCAGAAATAAATTCAGTCGCTGTGTGGGAATTCACCATCAGGGCGCCCTAACAAACCCTTATTTCAGCAATTTATTAAGGGTATGAGCACACGGACAGGTTTTTGCATGTAGTTTTGGAAGCCAAAATCAGGAATGGATCATAAAAGGGGAGAAAGTATAAAGGATGGCTAAAGGATTCACATCTGGTTTTGGCTTCCAAAATTGCATCACAAAACCTGACCGTGTGGTCATACCTTAAAGGGGTTGTCCGGGTTCAGTCCCTTAATTTCACCCAGGCTGCCTGACTAGAGCATCAGAGCATCTCATGCTCCGACGCCCTCCTTTGCCCTGCGCTAATTAGGCAAAGGCATTTTGCGCAGTTCCTGTGACGAACCAGGCTCTCACTACCGCCCAGCAGTAAGCCTGGTGATGTCACTGGCACTGATGGGCGGGCTTTAGCACTAGCTTATCCAGTGAATGGGCAGCGCTAAAGTCGGCCCATTAGAGCCGGTGGCGTCAACGAACACACTGCCAGACGGAAGCCTCCGCCCCGCAGTGTGTATTATGTAAACAGAAGAGCCCTTGTCCTGCGCGATCCAGCATGAGATGCTCCGATGCTAACATCAGGCGGGCTGCCTGGGGGAAATTAAGGACAACCCCTTTAACATTGGTAACAGTTTGTCAGGCTGAAAAAAAAAGAACTGCTACCATCCACTGGTTCCTATATGATGGTATTATACCGTATGTGGCAGGATTCTGCAGTAAATATATATGTTACTACTATTCATTTTTAACAATTTCCAAATTCTTCTAATATTCATGATCTTCTTTCACAGGTATTCCGAAAGCTGAGTGTAGGCATTCCAACCGAATCACAGATAGATGGCTATCTCGCACACGTTTCTACTGATTTTGACTTGAAGAAAAGGACACTAGTCATGGTAGATGAAAAAAAACTCCTTGTGATAATTAATAATTGTAACTTTTGCTAAACTTTTTGATCAAATCTGGTAAATGCAACCCTATATTACATTAGAAAAGGCAATAATCATATTTGTTAAAAAAAATATAAAGGGCTATTGCTTGGGGTTAGTGTCAGCACAGGAACACAAAGACAGGAAGCCCTAACTGGAACCCCTTCCACTTTCCCTACCCAATTGCAATGCAAGCCCTAGGCGGCAAGTCTGCAACTGGTCGACGTTCCCTATCCTGATAGGTGCAGGACTGGCAAACACATACAGAAAAAAAAGACAAAGTCGTACAGGAATGGGTCGGAATCGGGTGGACAACACAGTACCAAATCACAAGACAGAGAGAGGTCAAAGGCAAGCCAAGATCAATCCAATAAGCAGTTCAAACGCACATGGAGCAGAACTGAGAGCACAGCTAGGGAGCGAAAAACCTATCACTGATAATGGTATCTGGCCAGGAAGGGGTTTAAATAGAGCACTGAGTCCCTGGATCAGAACCTGATAGGTCCATGACTTGGCGCTCCATTAGTCGGAACACAGCACACAGAAATAGAGCAGCTGAGCAATCATCCTACTGCTAGTCTGCTGTGGGGAGAAAGTGCATTGCATCCTGTTGCGGAGGATGCTGTGGCGTCACCAGGGGATGTGACTTATCAACGTGTCTCTCCCGAGGTCAGGTTGAAGCTGGAGATCTCGTCAGATGTGATACCAAAAGGTATGATATTTCTAGTATATAACCCATTTCAGGACTGCACCAACCTCTTCTTTAGGCATTGTAAGCGATTAGATAGCGGGGATATCGTCTCCAGGGTAGACAGGCACAGTTTAGCAGGCACACAGTAGAAATTTCAGTCCAAGCAGCAGGAAGGTCGTTTAACCTCAGCCAGTTTTATTGTCAGGTTGAGTTACAGAACATAAAATGAAATATAACAAAAAAAAAATTCTATGCCTCTAACTATACAGCAGGAATCCTCATTAACCCAGCGCTGGCCTAATACCAGGCACCAAACAAAATATCAAAGTCCATACATCTTAAAGTGCTCTCACAGGCTCCAAGCAGATGACCTGTTCCCAGTCTGAGAGCAAGGTGTGACTGGGTTCCTGACTTTAAAGGGGTTATCCAATTTGAAGACCCCCCCCCCTCCCCTACATGTGCCGGGCCCCTCACCAGCAATATACTTAACCTGCTCCCCGCGCCACTCCTGGTCCCCACACTGCCACTGCTGCTTCTCCCTGCACACGGATGAAAACATGTCGGGGGGAGCAGCCAATGGCAGGCAGGGACGGGGACAAGCCTCAAGGGCTCTTTCTTTTTTAAAATAAATGTTCCCCATGTAGAGAACCCATTTAAGGCTATTTTCACACCTGCGGCATGGGGCTCCGGCAGGCTGTTCCAGTGGGCGAACAGCCCGCCGGATCCGTGCTGCCGCAGGTGCACGTACTCCGGCCCCATTCACTGCAGCCGCAGCATGGCAACCCCTGCCGAGAGGCGGCCAGAACGGAAATACCCCACCTGCATCAGCACGGATCCGGCGGGCTGTTCACCCACTGGAACAGCCTGCCGGAGCCCCGTGCCACAGGTGTGAAAGGGGCCTAACATGATGTTCAGTTCTCCTACTTTTCTTTTGTCTAGAAAACCCATGATGAGATGAGAATTTACTGAAGAGTACGCATTGTGTGACTGTAACATTTTGATTTTACTTTATTAGGGTGACGGTCTGTATGACCTTTATGAGATATACGACCAGAGAAGAAACCCTCTTGAAGTCAATGTAAGTATTTCAATAATATCAATGCTCTATAGGTGACTTTATTGTTTTATCTGCAACATAATAGTAATTGGTATTGAATCCTTCTCTTGCCTGCAAAGCTATTTTTTTAATTTTCCATTTACATACCTATTTGACGGCTTGTACTTTGCAGCAAGATGAGTTGTATTATCCTATACTGCCATTTATGGGGACTTTATCTTAAAGGGGTCGTCTCACTTTAGTAAGCGGCATTTATCATGTAGAGAAAGTTAATACAAGCCGCTACCTAATGTATTGTGATTATCCATATTGCTTCCTTTACTGGCTGGATTCATTTTTCCATCACATTATACACTGCTTGTTTCCATGGTTACAGACCACCCTGCAATCCATCAATGGTGGTCGTGCTTGCACACTATAGGAAAAAGCTCCAGCCTATGTGAGCTCCCATGGTCCCGGCCACCAGAGAGGCTGATGTTTTTTCCTATGATGTGCAAGCACGACCACCACTGATGGATTGCAGGGTGGTCATAACATGTGATGGAAAAATGAGGCAATATGGAGAATCACAATATGGAGAGTAAGGGCCTTGTATTAAGCCCTGGTTGCTGCAATTTGAACTTTTGAGTAATGTTTGATAAGAATGATGGTTCTTTGTGTGTATATGGTTAGAAAATACATAAAATAAACCAACCAAAAATTAAAAAAACAAAAACTCTCTACATGATAAATGTCACTTACTGAAGTGGGAGGTCCGCCTTAATGTTTAACTTGTTTATATACCAGTATTTTCTTTGGTTTAATTTGGTTTAACAAAAACAAATTCTGGCGTTTTGTTTTTTTTGCATCACGTTTTATGCTTTTCACGACAAGGTACAAATAACTTGTTAAAGGGGTTCTCCATTTTTGCTATATTGATTACCTGTCCTCAGAATAGGTCATCAATATCAGATCAGCGGGGGCCCGACACCCAGCACCCCAGCCGATCAGCTTTATGAAGAGAACGCAGCGCTTGTATGAGCTCTACCTTCTCTTCACTATTTACATGCTCGCCGTCCACATCGCAGTGGAGAGCAGTGTATTGACGGCTCAGCCGTCCCTATTCACTTCAATGGAATGACTCGTGAATAGGACTGAGCTATCCCCAGCACCCCCGCCGATCTCATATTGACGACCTATTCTGAGGATAGGTCATCAATGCAGCAAAAGAAGCGAACCCCTATAACACATCAGAGTCCACGAGGATACCACGTATGTATCTTAGTTTTTATGATTGATCCTTTTAATTATTAAATAAAACATTTATCTCTTTTTATCTCCTTTCCAGACTCGACCAAGTCTCACACCTAAAGGTATGTTTACAGTGAAACTTGCTGAATAGTGTTTCATTTATCATTGCAAATTAGCTATGTCAAATATTCCCACTACCTTCTGAAAGTACCTGGTCCATTTTATGCTAAAGGGGTGACACCTTCCAAAAGCCCGATGTTAATTATACTGCAATAGGTGCAATAGCAACTAATGAGGTGAGAGGCCCAAATTGGTGGCTAAGGGAAGGGGACACTAACCCTGGATACAACCTAGACACCCCTAACAACAGAGCCCCATATAAGAACCTCTCCCTAACGCCCTAGATGACACATACACTGACCCGACTGGTATCCCCCAGGAGTGCTTCAGGGGACCTGTAAGTGAGGAGGAGAATAATACTTAGACATACAATCACAAAATTGGTATAATAGTTAAAGAAGAACTCCCGCAAAAAATGTTATTCTCTGACCTGTTAGAAAGGTGCATGATGTAATCTGTAGTGAATGTAATCTTCTCATCAGAGACTGTATCTGTGAGTTATCCCCTCTCTTCTAATTGTAGCTGGGTCATGTGACCAACTCCCTGACCTCCAACTGACCCAGGACAGGAAGCCAGTTACTTCTCTATTCATTCCTATGAGACTGAGAGTGAGGCTCCCATAGGAATACATAGAGAAATAGACTTCCTGTCCACACATAAGATGCTGTGTTATCTGGTGAGTCTGATCGCCGGTCACATGACACAGATGAGAAGCATCAGGGAGATATAACTCACAGATACAGACACTGGTAAGAAAATGACATTCGCTACATTTGTAGCAGGACATGAAATAAAATTTTTGGAGGGAGTTCTTCTTTAAACTAAAGTGCTAGCTGCAGAGATACAAACATAGGCCCACAATGCAGCCACTCACTCAGAGGAGGTGCCGGCCTCTCCATAACTTCAGCGCATCCAGCGCCAAAGTAGCTCTAATCTACGAGTAATAAAAGTAAAAGAATTGTTTGGTAATCTCTGCAAATTTAGCAACGATTTCATAGCCCTAATGAAAAGCTGAATATATATCTATATATTTATATATCTTCAGACATCTACAACTGTTCATATTCTGTATGGATATATAGTGTATAAACATTGATGATCATGAATCCTACATTTTATGACCATATAACTATTTAGGTTTTTGTTTTCTTTTTTCAGTTGATATGACGTATTCAAATGTTCCCTTGCCGATGATACCCCGAACTTTACCTTCAGCCTCGTTAGGCTCAGAAAGTGGATCTGCCAGTACTTCCAGCGCCATTTATGAAGATACGATTTACAATTAATAATATATACTGACTCCTTATCAGAACTGGTTAAAGCGTTAACTGAAACAGAACGTGGAGAATTTATAAATCCCTGGTGCCAAAAAGTCACAGTTTTTTTGGGCACAGCTAAAAAGGGGTTCTCCAGGAAGTAAGAAAATGAAAATACATAAATATTACTTCATTATAAATATATTCCCAAATACCTTTCATTGGTTATAACGGCTCGTTTTGTCTAGGGAGCAATGATTAGGAGAAATAAAATGGCCGCCGTCCTATTAGTACACACAGAACCTGTCCTAATCACACAGGAGGACAAGTTACTTCACAACACTGCCTCATCCTCCTCTCTGCTCTGCTTCTCAGGGACTATGATCCTCAATACAGATGATAAGATCTTTAGCTGAATTCATGAAGGAACGGAGCTCATGAGGAGACATGAAGTACAGAGAGAAGGTGGGGATGTGGCTGTGTCCTGCTGTGTGATTAGGCACGCCAATCACAGTCCCACCACATGTTCCAGTACAAGGAACTGCGCTGTGCTGTCTGAGAAGTGCACTGAGGACATCTAGTGGTTGCTCCACAAATTGACCGCAAAACAGTTCTCTATTAAGTTGGAAGTGTTCAGTCAGACAAGCTTCACAATTACATTTATCGGATCCTGCAGAGAATAGCCTGCTGGAGTACAGCGGCTTTTGTTCTTCCGTTCACCACCGGACCCCATTATATATAGTGGGATTCAACTGGGAGCCGAAAACAGTGCTTTTGTTCCGCTGAAACCCGGCACTCACGCCAGAAACTGGCCAGATCCTCACCGGATCCCATTATTGTCAAAGAGATCCGGCGGTGAACAGCAGTATCCGGTTAGGCCGGATCTGATGAACTCCGGTAGGAGGGACTCTGCCTTTAAAGCAAGTGTGAAACTAGCCGTACATGCAGACTGTGGTGTCTGATAGGACCAGGGGAGGGAGAGAGCAGGGATCTCCTTATCTACTGGTATAAGAAGGACCAGTCACCCAGAGTAGGTGTTAGCTAGCAAGTGGAGGTGACTGATGCTCGCAAATTGAAGCACCGCCCTATGGACCTTTTGACAACTGATACTGCAAGCTACGAGATTCCATGTTAGTGGGCTGTTTGATGTAGCATCATCAGGGGCCACGAGCAGATGGCCCCAGGACAGCACAGCATACAGATGCCTACATACTGTACCTATAGACACATATACACCAATTTATGGCCCCAGTGGTGACGCGTGCAGGCACAACATGTGACTGCTGCCAACGCTGATACCACAGATTGGTCATCAGCAGTGACGTGCATGTAGACAGTACTTCATACCTCTGGTCCAGCGAGAACCGGAAGCAGAGGATAAATAAGCTCCGTCCCTGTGACAGGTCAGTCTTTTGTGAACATTATAATCAGTTCCCGGTCACAGAGGTACTTCAAAGGTCCTAAACGCTCCCTCTATAGTGGTTGTACATAGTCCTAAAATTAAAAAATAGCAAAGAAGGATAAAATGGACTTCATTCATTTTTACCCTGCTCAGGTAGAATGAAAGTTGAGCTCTGATTGGTTTCTATAGTCGGGGGTCCGACTGCCGGCATTCCCAACTCTCAGCAGTTAGAAGAGGATGTGGTTCTCTGGTGAGTGCTGCAGCCTCCCGCTAGGCCAAGTGACATAATGTTTATTGGTCCCATGGCCTATTTGCAGCTTAAGTCCTATGGGCCTGGGCTCCATTGTATCTTCACAGCATAGACAATTGCCTTCAGATGACCCCAAAGATAAAAGTCTAAGGGGGTCAGATCGGGAGACCTTGGGGGCCATTCAACTGCTACATGACGACCAATCCACTTTCCAGGAAACTGTTCATCTAGGAATGCTCGGACCTGACACCCATAAGGTGGTGGTCACCATCGTGCTGGAAAAACTCAGGGAACGTGCCAGCTTCAGTGCATAAAATAGGGAAACACATCATCATGTAGCAGTTGAATGACCCCCAAGGTCTCCCGATCTGAACCCCTTAGACTTTTATCTTTGGGGTCATCTGAAGGCAATTGTCTACGCTGTGAAAATACGAGATGTGCAGATACTGGAAGCCTGTGCTAGCATTTCTTCTGTGGTGTTGCTCTCAGTGTGTGAAGAGTAGGAGAAGAGGGTTGCATTGACAATCCAACACAATGGGCAGCACTTTGAACACATTTTATAAGTGGTCAGAAACTTTTAAATAACTCATGAAAGAATAAAGTTACGTTAAAACCAAGCACACCGTTGTTTTTCTTGTGAAAGTCTCAATAAGTTTGATGTGTCACATGACCCTCTTCCCATTGAAAAAACTAAAGTTGGATCCAAAATGGCCGACTTCAAAATGGCCGCCATATCTGTTATATTAAAGGGGTCGTCTGGGACTGAAAGTTTAGTGACCTACCCCCAGGTCATTGATATTTTATCAGTACGGTTCTGACTGCAGGAACCCCCAAAAATCAGCTGTTAGAATGGGCCTCCACAGTCGGGCAAGCGATGCGGCCTCTTCATCGACTTGTCATGTTACGTCTTTCTGCAGATCAGTCCCATTCAAGTGAAAAGGATTGAGCGGCAATACAAAGCACAGCCGCTAAACAATGTACAGCGCTGTTCTTGGTATACAATGAAGGGGCTGCAGTGCTTGTTCAAACGCTGTTGCCCCTTCAAACAGCTGATTACTGGGGGCCCAACAGATCTGATATCGATGACCTATCCAGACAGTAGGCCATTAACATTTAAGTCATAGACAACCTCTTTAAATTCATCTCTGGATAATAGATACACCTATAATCAATGTATAAATGACATTGTCTACAGGGAGTCTGCATACCTCCCAACCGTCCCGAATCCAGCGGGACAGTCCTGGATTGCAGTGGCTGTCCCGGTATGGGAGAGGTATGTCCCGGTTTATGGCAGCTGTCCCTGCGCCCATAGGACGCAGAGACAGTTGCCTGTATGGTGATGAAGCAGAGAGCCGGCATCAGCTGGCTGCTTCATCCATTCTCCCTCCCGTGCCCCCTGCAGTCTCTCACATACCTCCTTGCCACTCTCCACACCTTCGGTCTGGGTGGGGCCGGCTGACAGTCAGCCTTGGCTCCGCCACCTCCTGACTAGAGAAGACGATGTCCTGCTGGTGATGCTGCTGCTAGAAAGAAGGTAAGTATATGGTGTTTATTTTTTTCAACTTTCTGTGAGTGGCACAATATGGGCACATTACTGGGGGCACAACATTACTGGGGAGCACAATGTGGGCATACTACTGGGGGCACAACATTACTGGGGAGCACAATGTGGGCACATTACTGAGGGCACAACTCTACAGGGGGGCACAATGTGGGCATATTAAAGTGGGGGCACAATGTGGGCATATTACATGGGGCACAATGTGGGCATATTATAGGGAAGCACAGCTGGGCATATTATAGGAGCACAGCTGGGCATATTATAGGGGGGCACAGCTGGGCATATTACTGGGGCACATAACTGGGCATATTACTGGGGACACAGCTGGGCATATTACTGGGGGCACAGCTGCGCATATTACTGGGGGCACATAACTGGGGGCACGTACCTGAGGATATTACTGGGGGCACATAACTGGGCATATTACTGGGGGCACATACCTGAGGATATTACTGGGGGCACATACCTGAGCATATTACTGGGGGCACATACCTGAGCATATTACTGGGGGCACATACCTGAGGATATTACTAGGGGCACATAACTGGGGTATAATTACTATGTGGGGCAGTAAGGGGACTGGGTGGGATTAGGTATATAGTTATGTTTTGGGTGGAGTTAGAGGCGTGGCCTAGTGTCGAAAAAATGTGCAGCGCCGCACAATTTGTCCCTCTTTCTCCATTTCCAAAGTTGGGTGGTATGAGTCTGAGGTAATTTGTAATCCACTTTTTGGGATTACTATATTCTCAGGCTGATGCTCTGCGCTTCCTCCATGCCATTTACTGCAGCTCTGCTCATTTGGACTGGCTGCTGTGGATAAGTGCAAGTTCACCACCAGCCCAGGAGGTCAGTACACGGATAAGGACAGGAGGGAATATAAAGGTCCTTTTACACGGGCCGATTATCGGCCGAAAAATCGTTCCTAGGAACGCTAGTGCCGATAATCGGCCCGTGTAAAAGTGGCCCTAATCAGCCGACGAACGAGCAAAACGCTCGTTCGTCGGCTGATTGGATCTTTTGGTTTCTACAAAAGATCCAATCTGTCGGGCGCACATCGGCCTGTGTAAACAGGCGATGTGCGCCTGACAGTATGGAGCTTCCCGGCCGCACGAGCGATACAGCGATCACTCGTGCGGCCCGGCGCTCGATTCATCGGGCCGTGTAAAGGCTCCCTGCCCGAGCGCCGATATCGCTGATCGGCGCTCGGGCAGGGAGACACATCGGCCCGTCTAAAAGGGCCTTAACAAGCTACACTTCACTAATCTAATCTACCAATGATAAGGTAATTCCCACTGATATACTGAGGTAATCAAGGTTACGTAAGAAGGGATCCCTGAAGATTTGCTTTTGGACCCAGGTCATAAGGACATGTCACATGCTTTCAGATTTGGTTTATAACCAAAGGAACGTTGTCCTATACCCCCATATACTTTCATATAACCCCATTTATAGATTACATTTAGATCCAATTGTTATAAAGTTACACAAGTAAATGTTATACTCTGTTATATAAGTGAATGGTATACTCATTAATGCATTCGTTTAGACGACAACTGCAGCAATGTCAAATATTAACCATTACAGCTGTAATAAAGTGGATCAAACACCTCTATAATTACGGGACTGAATGGTCACGTGATCACGTGGGCTGCACCACCAATGAGGCGAGGTGAGGCCTTAGGCAGCATCAGGTAGGGGCAGAAGTGGGGCAGCGGAAGGCGGATTATCTGTGTCTGCAGTATAGTATTGGGAACCACAATGGGCACAGTATGTGGTGCTGTATTACCCTGTATGTTTTGTATTTCTGTATGTAATGTTTCCAAGTATGTCTTTAACAGTAGAGCTGGAGGGAAGGGGTGAGGTTAAGAAATTGGCGTTGGGGGATTAGGGCGCCGTTTCAGTTTGCGCCTCAGGCAGCAGAAATGCTAAGTGCATGGAAAACGAGATGTAAACGAAGCCTATACCTGTATGCATGAGGGGCTACCAATAGCCGCCATGACGGCTAACAGGGGAAGCAGCGCTGCACAGCAGTCACATTCACTCCTCGTAGAATAGCTATACCTCTGGTGCATGTCCTGGGACAGAAAAGGTCACGTCTGAATAGTAATACTACACATGCATGCAAAATAAATGGGGAAATGCGCCTAGGCTAGCAGAAATGGCTCACTTTTGGTAAAAATATCTCCATTATATATAGTCCAGACGCTGTGGAGTAGCTAGAAATGACTGGGCCCAACGGCAAATTTGTGAACAGAAACCCCCAGCAAATTCTTCACAACCCCCTCCACCCATGCACCTACCACTTCTGCGGTTAGTCAAGACCTCTCTCTCAGATCAGGCCTGGCTGTCACTCCATCCATTTCCTACACGTATATACTGTATACACGTGTATACTGTGTCACGTCACCAGGGGCGTAGCTATAGGGGTGCAGAGGTAGCAACCGCTACCGGGCCCAGGAGCCTGAGGGGGGCCCAAAGACCCTTGTGCCGCATAAGAAGACACTGGTATTGTAGAAGGTGCATGCTGGTCAAGTTACACCTCTGGCTGGAGGGAAGGGGTTAGGTCAAGAATTTGGCATTGGGGGAGGGGGGGGCTGCCGTTTCAGTTTTTGCATGAAGGCTATGTGCTCCCCTGCACCTGGCCACAATGCAATAAGGGAAGGGGAGGCCCAAGCTGAACTCTTGCACCAGGGCCCATGAGCCTTTAGCTACACCCCTGAATGTCACTGTATATACTGTAATGTCTTATATAATACTGTTGCAGGGGCCCTGACAAAAAAAAACTTTTAGTCCCCCTCCTGGGTGGGCCCCTTCTGAGTTTGGGACCCATAGCAGCCGCTTCCCCTATAGCTACTCCCCGGTCCAGAGGGGCTAATTATACCGTACATGACATGCTGATATCTATGGAAGGCATAGAAGCTTGACCTCTTAAAACCTGAGTAGAATAGATACAGCCCCATTCACCTCAATGGGAGCGGGGAGCTGCCGAGCGGTGCGGAACACAGGCCGGGTGGCCCCTGTATTATTGCAAGTCCGCAATAATGTGGACCCGCAATAATACGGTCGTGTGAATGGGGCCTAAGGGTCCTTTTACATGGACTGATAATCAGGCAGAGTGTTTGTTACAGGTTCCAGCGATCATCGATGAAAGATCATTTGTTGGAGATCATGTTGATCTGCCGACATCAAAAATCATGTTCATGTGCAGCAGATTGTGCTGTCTAAGCAACGATCAGGTGCGCAGGAACATTTTCTATGGTGACAAGAGCAACAGCAGAGGTGATTGCTACAAGTCAATGCAGCCCTCATCTTCACTGATGATCAGGCAATTAAGGGTAATGTCTGCTTCGTTCCTGATAATCTGCCTGATCATCGGTCCATGTGAAAGGACTCTAACTTGTTGATTAGGCTCTGTTCACATCTGCCCTAGTGGTTTGCATAGTTCTGCTGCTTCATAGGAGAAGATCATCAAAAATCATGGCCCACGGCTGTCAAATAGATCTCCCTGACTATGATACAATGTCTAACCCAGATGTGAACACAGCTGAACCCATATCCTGATAACCTGCTACATTTTGTATCTGAAGCCAATATTCATATGTACCTAAAAATATTCCCCTGTAGACTATAAATATGTGAAAAATAGTAGTGAATGGAAGTATCCAAAGTGGACTTCGATATGAATTTTAGGGAAAATTCGATTCACCGTGCAGCCGAATTTCCTAGTGCTTCGTGGTAATGAATCCATTTTTCCTCAAATGGCAGTAAAAATGTAAAAAAAAAAATCATACTCACTTCATCCGTTTGAGCGCAAAGAGGCCACCACGGCCATCTTGCTTGAATATCCTGCGCAAAATCTTGTCCGCAGTGACGTAAGATGTCACCACGCCGGCAAGCGTGATGATGTCATCAGGCACCATGCAAGGTGGCTGCCGCGGCCTCGTCATGCTCAAATGGATAAGGTAAATCCAATCAAATTTTTTTTTTTTTTTGAATGATTAAAGGGGTATTCCCATCTCACACATGTAGTTTGTATAGTTAGATATAGCCATACCAATATTATTACTAATAGAATGTATTTATATAAAATGTACAGTTTAGAAGATTTCCCCATTTGTATAACCATTGTCACACACACATCAGTCAGGCCGTTGCCCCTGGTTACAGCCACCATTGCCATGTAGTAGTGGTGGCCGGCTTGCTCCTGTTCAGACCTTCTCTGAGGTAACTGCTGTATTGTGAACGCACATCACATGAGCATGTGGAGACACATCTTAGGGTTGTAGCATTTTTGTCTGCACTTCCAAAACGCAGAGAAACGGATCCTGTTCCAAGATCAATTCATCTCTATGGAGCAGGATCCGTTTATAAAGTCTGCGTTATGGACGGATCCTGACCTTTGCGTTTTGGACTGGTGGACTGATGTGAAAGTACCCTAAGATGTGTCTGCGCATGCTCATGTAATGTGAGTTCACAATACAGCAGTTACATCAGAGCGGGTGTGAACAAGAATAAGACGGCCACCACTACTACATGGCCGCGGTGGTCGTAACTAGGGGCAACGGCCTGACTGATGTGTGTGGGACAATGGATATACAAAAAGGTAAATCTTCTAAACGGTACATTTTATATAAATACATTCTATCAGTAATAATACTGGTATGGCGATATCTAACTATACAAACTACATTTGTGAGATGGGAATACTCCTTTAACCCCTGAACAGTCTTGATATTAATCTCAGATGCCACGATCACCGATGAATGCTGCATCCAAGGGTTCAATGACAAGTGGACAAGGCAATCGCCCTTCCCCATCATTGCGCCCGCTACTTACAAAGAAATGCGCTTTGTCACAAAGCAATTTTTTTTTTTGTAAAATTCAGCAAAGCAGCTGAATCAAAGTTTTAAGAACTTTGCTCATCTCTAGTGACAATTGACAATTCTTGCTGACAATGTTGTCACACCTATTAGTTATTATAAAAAAAAAAATCTATTTTTCCCTTCCTGGTTTCCCTGTCTGGTTAAAGATTATTAATATTCGAATACATATTACACACATTTACAGCCCAGAACTTTGTGCTGATATGTCATACAGAGCAGAGACTCCGCTCTGCTCCATACCTGTACACACCTTCACCATTTCCTCGGACTGACAACATCTTGCTCAGGTGAGTCTTTGACAGACGTACACGACCGAGCTTTGCTTGATTTGTAAAATGCCACAGTTATATATTATATTGATCATCAAAATAATGGTATTAATTACATGTTAGAAATATTTTTGGGACCATTTTATACAATCAGTAGATTCATGCAAAATACTGCCAGCAGCACAAAATACAGCCCCAAAAACTTCCAGTATGGCCTGGTCTATGGCCAATCCGCCCCTGGTGGTTAAGAATTTTTTTTTTTAAATATAAAGTTGGGTGGTCTTACAATTGGGTGGAAGACTTCAGGAACTGCTTTACGTGTGCCATGCAAGGCGCATGGGTCAGCCCTCCTTGACACAGCACCGACATGATGGTTCCGATCTTCAGTTGGGGAGGAGATAGCCAGGATTCGATTTCCTCTTGAAGGACGCGGAGCAGTTCCTCCTCGGTGAGACTCTGTTTGCCAAGGCAAACCAGGTGCAGAACAGCGTGACACCGCAGTGCTCTGCATAGGTGATATGCTGGAGGAGCACTCCAAATTGTGCCTGCAGTGGAGGCTGAGGACAAGGTGGAGGATGATGAGACAGAAGAGGACATAGACGCAAGACTCACAGCTTGAGAACGTGGGTGGCGGCATTGCAAGTTGCTGGTGTGGCTGGGCAGAAACCACATTTACCCAGTGGGCCTTAAAGAAGACCTTTCATGGGTTTATGTGTTAGAAACTGGTATGCTTACCAGATAGGGCGGCCCTACAGATTCAAGCACTTTTACGGTGGAGTGCTGTGTCCCCCGCGATTTTTGGCACCTGATATGTTAAATTTAGACCATCGAGAAAAAAAACAAGGGAGAAAAAACAGCTCACCTCCCTGGTTGTGATGATCTCAGATGCGATTGGACCGCTCTACAGCCAGGGAGACGTCCATTGAGAAACCAGGCCGTCTCCTCCTCCCTGTACCGATACTGTAAATGAACATATCAGGCACCAAAAACATCAGAGAACACAGTGCCGGAAAAGAGGGGTATTTTAGAAAAAAAAAAGTGCTTGCATCTGTAGGGGCCGCCCTATCTGATAAGCGTACCAGTTTTAACCCATAATCCCATGAAAGGTCCTCTTTAAAGGGTTTCTGTCACCAGAAATTAGCATATTAAACAAGAGGATATTTCCAATGCACAAATGTCACCTGATGCTTAATATGTAATTTATTTTATGGTCACTTGCCCCATTTTTGATTAATATTAAATCCCGCAGTGAGTGTAGCTGCACCGAGTGGAGGACGCACGGCGCAGGCGCGGGATTTGGATCGGACAGGGCCGGCAGCAGATAAAGCGAGCCCTGGCCCTGTCAATCAACAAAAGAAGGCGTTTTTCAAGTTGGGCAAACGGCGCCTCTAGGAGCATGGGTACCGCCCCCCCTGCTCCTAGGAGGTTAATATACATGTTATAAAAGTTAATATTAATCAAAAACGGGGCAAAAATCCGATTTGTTACCATGAAGTGCAAGGATATTCAGCTTCATGACAAATAAAATTTTCCTGAAATTCGGATCGAATTCCACTTCATCAACTTCAATTCGCTCAACACTATTCTTATGACGTGCATCCATGTCCTCTTTTGATGCACCCCATAATCTTGTTGGCCTTGGCAGCAGCCGTCCGACACTGGTCTCTCAAGCATGCTTGAGAATGGTGGCAAGGTTCCCCTGAAACGTAGCTTCATGTACGCTGCTGTGTGCTAATCCCCTCCGGATGCTGCGTCTCTAAATCTCACCATCTAGGACTTTAAAAGTACTTTTATGGACATCACAGACTAATCTTGGATATGTGATGTAAGTCACCATTATACTGTTTTCTATGAAGATTAAAGTCAACACTCGCAAGTTTATGACTTCAGTTTTCATGCGTCTTTTTTTGCATATTAGATGGACTGTCATTTGTGGGTTAGAGGCAGCCCATATAAGATGCATAAGAAGTCCCATTGGTAAAAGACCACTTTGTATATTTATTACTTTATAGGTGGAGACTATTATAATATTATGTCTATACATTTTTTTTAGGTACTGTGAGGATGCCAAAATTTAAACCTCAGATCCTGTCTACCGGCCTGAAAAATGCTATAAGCCAACAAGATAGGGTGAAGATGACCAAAAGTAAGTACAAGTGGCACCTACTCATTAAATTAAGCCTCTGGCTCCACAGCTCTTGAGGCAACAGTGTTTTGTTTTATTTTTGCATCACTTCCTGCTGAGAACCATAACATTTTAAATTTACATCAATGCTCTTTTTTTTTTTATTTCTGTGTTTAATTTTTACAGCAGTTGCTGTGCGGTATATGTAATGTAAAGTGAATTCAAAAGATTTGAGAATGAATAAGCTTACACAGGCTAAGTGAATAAATATACGATAACACAAACAAATCACATACGGAATAATAAAAAGTAAATAGTCATCACTAGCCTAAATGGGGTAGAGACTCTGTTGATCATGCTATAACACATGGCTGTCTACCACATTACACGTGACCGACACCCTAGGGCAGTGATGGTGAATCTTTTATAGACCGAGTGCCCAAACTGCAACTCAAAACCTAATTATTTATTGCAAAGTGCCAACATGGTAATTTACCCTGAATACTACAGTCCAGTATAGTAAATCTTCCATGTACTTTATCATTTCGCTATAATAGCTGCCTACATTCAATGCGCTGCCTGTGCCATTCATAGTGTCCCTGATGAATGGCAGGAAAGGTCTAAGGCCTGTTGGTACACCATAGACTTTTTCCAGGGTGCGGGTGCCCACAGAGGGGGCTCTAAGTGCCGCCTCTGGCACCCGTGCCATAGGTTCGCCATCACTGCCCTAGGGTGTACAAGAGATAGGACGAATCAATATTTACATCCTACCTAGGATGAAGTCCAAGTCGGAGTCTCTGTAAATGAATGTGCGCCACAGAGTTTAAACCTGTTAGCCCCTCCTCCAGGGTGCATCACGCATGTCTCTGAGATCACTCAGGAATGTGGTCTTATCAGCACAATGGGGGATGAGTGCTAGATTTACAAGGCATGTCATTACACAGAATAGTAAAGGGAACAGAGGGAGACCCTTAAAGAAGCCAGCAAGGCCAAGCTAGGTTGGGTACTGAATGGACTCTTGGGAAACCCTTCAGCAAGGCGAAAACGGATTGGTACCAGATGGGAAAACCTTGAAGATGCTGGCAAGTTGAAACCAGTTGAGTACCAGATGAACTTTGGAAACCCTCACCAGCTTTCTCAAGGATCACTTTTTGGAGATACTTGAGGAAGATAGCAGGGTGAAAGTGGTTGGGAATAAGACAAGATGGACTCATGGCAAATCTGGCAATGCAAAACCTGTCCGATAGCAGACAGACTCTTTGGAAACCTTTGAGGAAGCTGGCAAGGAGAAACCTCCACCTACTTTCTCAAGGGTCTCCCTTGGGATATCCTTAAAGGCTATATACTGTACACCTTTGGGGGCAATTTTGTTTATTGTTATTATTGCATTGTACTCATTTTGAGCTACAAATATTTTTTCAATAGGTCTTTATTAAAACTTTTAAGCCCCTTTCTCTGTACAGCCTTGAGATTCTCTAGTAGCAGGCTCTGTATTTTTACTGTGTTCCATCAGGCAGCTCAGTTCTTATTTTACTGATAAGAATGTGGCTTAAATGAGTATTTATGACCATTTAGTAAGGTAACGATAAGGATTATTAGATGAGGGCACAAAATGAAAGTACAATTCACACAGTTAGACAAACAGTTAACCCTTTGTGACAGAATGGCTGAATATTTTTAATTAAATATGGCTTGATTCATTTTTCCATTACGTTATACAGTGTTTATATCCAGGGTTATGACCACTCTTCTCTCCAGCAGTGGTGGTTGTGCTTGGTGGCCGGGACTGTGGAAGCTCACATAATCCTGCACATTTTTTCTATAGTGTGCAAGCACGGCCACCGCTGCTGGATTGTAGGGTGCTTTGTAACCATGAAAACGAGCCGTGTATAATGTGATGGAAAATTTGATCTAGCCAGCAAAGGAGGCAATATGGACAATCACAATACATTAGTAAGTGGCTTGCCTTGCTGAGGTGAATCAATCCCTTTAAGCACCAATCCTACAAATTTGTTGATCTTCTAGCCAAATGGATCTCCTACCTGGACAAAGAGAGCTCCCTTTCTGATTTACTTCTGTGCAGGGAAGTGACACACAAGTGACATGCAGCCCTCGTCCTCATGCACATTACAGTATTATGACTTTGTATACAACCTGTAATATGGTACCCATAGACTTGTACTGGACCATACCATAGCTTTGTAAGGCTCCCATATACTACAGATCGTTACAGAGTTGTGTTCTGTTGGATTCCATATTTGCTTCCATAAAACCTGCTTTCACTTGCCTCTGTCTTACCTGAGTGAATCCCCAGTCCACAAATATTGGAAAGTATGGAAACCTTATATGTTGGAGCTAGGTGCATAGCAAAAGTCTCATGGGTCCTGGTGCGAGAGTTCACCTTGGGTCCCCCTTCCAATCACAGTGTGCTATCTGCAGCAGTGGAGTAGACTATGACGTGATATTTCTTTTACCATTACAGGCAAGATGGAGGAAAACTATAAAAAAGAGATTGCAATTCTGATATCATCTAAAAAGCCATCTAGAGCGTGTAACTGTGCGGAAAAAGCTATCCAAGAGGAGAATCGTCTGGAAGCGCTGGAGATCGTTCAGATGTTTTGTGATGCATTGTACAAAAAAAGTGGATTGATCAATTCTATGGAGTAAGGAATCAACTGCTTAAGGCCTCGTGTGCACGACCCTTGATGTTTTGTATTCTGCAAATTGTGGATCCGCAAAACACGGATATCGGCCGTGTGCATCCTGTATTTTGCAGAACGGAACTGCCGGCCTTTAATAAAACAGTCCTATCTCTGTCCCTTAGGGCTTAAATGGGTTATTCCCATCTTGGACAGTGTGGGCATATCGCTAGGATATGCCCCCATTGTCTTGTAGGCGCGGGTCCCAGCAGTATATCGAGGACGAAGCGGGGGAGCTCTGAGCCTGGAGGAATCCGGGTTTCACGGGGTCCGACCACCACCAGGCGCAGCCCCCATTCATTTCTATGGAGCTGATGGAAATAGCCGAGCCAGCGCTTGGCTATTTTCGACGGCCCCATAGAAATGAATGGAGGGCGGCTGCGCATGCGCAGTGCACCCTCCTTTTCTTTTGGGGCTCCGTTCTCGATATAGGTGCGGGTCCCAGCGGTGGGACCCGCACCTATAAGACAATGGAGGCATATTCTAGCGATATGCCTCCATTGTCCAAGATGGGATAACCCCTTTAAGCACACAATCATGTTTTTTTTCTGTGTCTGTTCCATTTTCTTTGCAGCCCATATGTAGAACCATTCACATCAATGGGTCCCCCCCAAAAAACCCACGGAATTTACTCTGTGTGCATTCCGTGTCCATACATCCGTTCCACAAAAAATTACGATATGTCCTATTATTGTCTGCATTATGGACAAGGATAGGATTGTTCTATTACGGGCCGGCTGTTCCGTTCTGCAAACGGACGGTATCTGTGTTTTGCGGATCCGCAATTTGCTGACTGCAGAACATACGATGGTCGTGCGCATGAGCCCTTATCCTTCAGTTTTGAAAAATCCTTTTCTGTCACAAAACTGTTCTGCAGAAACCAATGCGTGCTCTCAGTTACTAACATAATTACTTGCCCTCTATTGCATGCACGAAATCAGCTGTCTCCATATCTCCATTCACTGTAATCCATAGTGATTGCACATGTGCACAGGGACCCATTTTCTCGGAAATGTGGGGGTTCTGAAGGCAGAGGCGGATTGGCCATAGACCTTACAGGGAAATTTCCTGGTGGGCCGATGTCCAGGGGACCTCCTAAGCCCTCTTCAAGGCCGGCCAATGGAAGTTTTTGGGGATTTATTTTGTGCTGCTGGCTGTATTTTGTGATAGACTGTGGTATTTGGCTCTGTTGGGGGGTATAACGTGCCACAATATGGTGTTGCTGGACATGCCTTCCATCAATTCGGACCCGACTACAAAATGGGGGCCACTTTTAGTATTTTTTCCAGGGCCACTTTAAGTTCCCAGTTCGCCCCTGTGTAGGTAAGACCCTCATTGATCATTTATGTATTTAATGTAAAAACCCGTAAAACACCGGTCAGGAGCGATCCCATAATTTTATTTTCTCTAATTACACTAGAAATTCTGCTCGGATAACATTGTCCTGTTTTCTTTATATGCAGGAGCCTTGACCCGACCCTCACGGAAGCGGTGTCTACTATCATCTGGGCTGCCCCTTATTTTGAAGTTGAGGTCTCCGAGTTGAAGAAAGTAGGTAGAAATAGTTTACAGCAGTTTGCCCTGACTAATAGTAATGTTCTGTTAGAATTTTTAGTTTATTATTAATAATAATAATGACAAGATTTATTTATTGGGGAGACTATATTGATGGAGTGACCATGGTCCATTGTATTACAGGTAGCTCAGCAACTTTGCCTCAAATACAGCAAAGAATATGGCAACCTCTGTCGGGCCAACAATCTTGGGACAGTCAATCAGAAAGTGAGTTCATTATGTGTATTGTGTGTGCATTATGTCATCCGACTGGGAATCCGAACAGTGAGATCCATGTAATGAGCTTATTGGATGAACTAAAGGTTAATGTATCACAGAGACCTCCTATGCGGATGATACGGTACCTGTGAAGGAAGTGGCCAGGGTTAGGTGGTCAAATCCCAGTTTTTTTCAAGGATGGTATGAATCTGAACAAGCCTCCCCATTCCACCGCCGCAGAGTGTTTAATACTGATGACCTATTCTCAGGAAATCAGGATAGGCCATCAGTATCTGATCTGTGGGTGTCCGATCATCTGTTTTAAAGAGGCTGCAGCTGTCACGTAGGGAAGCAAGTGAGCCCTGAGAGTCCACCCACACCACTGTCCCTGCCTGATTCCACAACCCACCCTAACTAGTGGTCCGCAACTGGACGGCGGTCCCTACCTTAGATCAAGAACCAGGAGAAGCCAAAAGATCAAAAGCCAAGAGGTAGGGTCAGTCAAAAAGTGTCAAACGGGGTCAGAGCTGAGGTAAACAAGCCGAGGTCAAATCCAGATAATATGTGAGAAAACAAAAGGTAGCGTGGCAATCACAAAACGGAAAACCAATCACAGGCAACCTGTGGCCAGTAGGCTGCCTGTTTAAATAGGGCCTACAGAGGGGTCATGTGATGTGGCCAGCATCAGATGACCCACGTCGAGCGCTGTAAAATTACTGAGTGCTGACTTATTGTGGTCGGCGTTCAACTCCTGCCCCTGCTCGTTGCCCAGGGGACGGGGACGCCGGATGCGCTGAATGGAACGCGCGCTGCTGGCTTCTCTACCCCCCTGTATCCATGGAGATGAAGACGCCAGCTGCGCATGTCGCCGGCGCCTCTCTCTGTTTCTTCACAGGAACACCGGCGGCGCTGCAGAGAGGGAGCGCGCCGCCGGCTCCCTGTTACAGCAGCGCTTGGGCGAGCACTGCGGCATTCTTACAGCTCACCAAACACAGTGTCCTCTATAGTATAGCGGTTGTGCTTGGTATCGCAGCTCAGTTCCATCTACTTGAATGGAACTGAGCTGCACCTAGATGACCAATGAACTTTAAAGTCACTAGCCAAGGAAGAGGCTGCAGGACTCACCAGAGCACCACTGTCTCTTCAAACACCTGAGTGGCGGAGCCCCCCCATCGATGCTTGTCCATTGATGGAGTAAATTCATCCTACATAAAATAAATAACTCTTGTTTTCGCCATATGGTTACACTGTCTATAACAGTACCTGATTAGTAGAAGACACCGGTATCTGCCCATATGCTGAACATCATGAAAGCGACCATCTTTGGCTTAATTATTTCTCTCCCTTTGTTTCTACAGGTGATAGAGTTACTCACTGGCAAAAAGCCTTCCACAGCCGTAATCATGAGATACCTGCAGAACGTAGCACAAGAGTTCAGTATAAGCATGGTTCGTATTACTGAGCATGGAGCTGTTAAGACAGGGATCAGCAACCTCCAGGTATTCTAAAACTACAACTCCCAGAATGCTCCATTCACTTTTATAGGAGTGGTAAGAACAGCCTAGCATGTTTGCATGCTGGGAGTTGTAGTTTCACAGCAGCTGGAGTGCCGAAGGTTGCTGATCCCTGCATTAACCCTTTACTGATGCAGTCATTTTTTTTCCATCATCGTCCTTTCGCAGGGAAAAAGTCACAGAGTTTGCCACAAGGAGGCTTGTAACAAAATCTGGGATGATCTACTCCACAAAAGTGGCATGTATCAATACATAAATGGGCCTCTACATATTTCCATCTTAGATATTAATTACTATTGTTTTTTTCCTTTAGGATGGCTTTGAGATCGTTGGTGATTCCGCACAAGCTAATTCATCTTGCCCGTATCCACTGAGCAATGTAAGCCTTGCTAGATTTTTTTTTCAAAAGTTTATAGTTAAAGAGGTTATTCCATGATTGATGTAAAAAAAAATGAAATTCAGACATCATATAGAACATGACAACCTCTTTCTAACAAAGCTAGAACCAGCCCTGTACCTCACATGGATCCAGAGAGCTCCCTATTCACTGCTCCAATTGCTCTGCTAGATTATCTTCAGCCTGGCAGCTAGCATAAATGAATTGCTAGCAGTCTGCAGTAAGGGTACAGAGGGGAGGTAACCAGTTGGGGGGGTGTCCCTGCACAGTCTGACAATGGCAGCACTGATTGGATAGAGTGAGTCTGTGCAGGGACACCCCCCCAACTGGTCACCTCCCCTCTGTACCCTTACTGCAGACTGCTAGTAATTCATTCATAACTTCTAGCAGGAATAATAAAGGAACGGCACAACATAGAGACATAAGAATAGGTGCTCCAGAATTGTTATTACATGGGGAATGCATGAAGCTATTAAAACAGGAATCTCAGGAGCGGGGAGAGGTCCTCTTTAAATCTTCAGGCAACCCCTTTAACTCAGAATGGTCTTGTATTTTATTTTAAAGATGGATTTTCTTATTTGGACATTTGAAATTACGAAAGACCATTCAATGAAAACCCACGGACCGAGGATAAGCTTGAAAACCTAATTTGAGAACCATCGCAAACTTAGTAGACGTTTATGTGGTCCATAGTAAACTCATTTTTATGCAACGGAAAATGTCAAATTGATAACAGTCATTAATACTGGATGTTGTATGCAGCACTTTATTAAGAACTAGAGATGAGCGAGCGTGCTCGGCTCCCCTGCGCTCGCATGGGCGCCGGCAGCCGCTTCCAGCCTCCTCCGGAGGACGGAAGTGGCTGCCAGCGCCTATGCTAGCGCAGGGGAGCCGAGCACTACAGTGCTCGTAACAAGCACGCTCGCTCATCTCTATTAAGAACGCTTCCTCTGTGATCAGAGCAAACGGTTTTACGCCACAATTAAGAGAATTACATTGTGAAAAAGCCTTATGTGTATATAGGGTGTATTCACATGACCGTGTCCGTTTCGACAGTGGCCATGTGCACCCCGCATTTTGGTGTGTACTGATTGACTTCATTAGGTCTGCGATCCGTATGTTAAGGTTGGTGTCTCTGGTTTGCAGTCTGTAAAATGGACACGACCATGTGAACGCATCTAGAGAGTGCGGCTACATGGTGACTATGTAGATCGTAGGGTGGCAAAGCCTGTATGGCAGCTAATAAAAGTATACAAGGCTGCACTGCAACTCACATATTGCCCTGACCGTGACCCAACAGTCCTGCAACTTGCGAGTTGCACATCAATCCCGTTCACTTTTATTTGCTGCAGTGCAGGCTGTGCTGCACCCCAGTATTTGGGGATGTAAGGTGCGTTGTAGCCCCAGATTTAAAACTACCTGCATTTTTGATGCACCGGCTTCATGACCTGTTATTCGCTTCCTCATAGGACCACTTTCCAAAATCGTTCAGGACTTATGAAGGCGCAGACAGCACCTTTCCTCCTGAAGCTAAAGATGAGTTTTCGCCTGGGGAAGATGACGATTTTGATGTAAGTCTTAAGTAGCGGTTTGTAAACCAAATTCAAAGCCGACCTGTCATGTCAAAATGCATCCCTTTGTAAGGTGAACATATTACAGCTACAGGTCCGTACTAGTAGTAGAAAAAAAACGACAACAAACACTGGCCACTATCAGTCCTGAAAGAATAGACTGGACGCAGTCCGCTGTATTCATTCAGAGAGCACTAATGTGCACATCCACAGTACGGGGAGGAAAACTACCGTATTTTTCGCTTTATAAGACACATCCTTTGATAAGATGCACCCCAGATTTTAGAGTAGGAAAATAAGAAAAAATTATTTTTCATCACACCTCATATCAGACCCCCCCATAAATTTCAGGACATCACATCAGACCCCCATATCAGCCCTCCATATCAGACCCCCATCACACCTCAGATCAGCCCATCAGCCCCCATATCAAACCACTCTGCCCCCATCAGACCTCAGATCAGCCCATCAGCCCCCATATCAAACCACTCTGCCCCCATCAGACCTCAGATCAGCCCACTGTGCCCCCATCAGACCTCAGATCAGCCCACTGTGCCCCCATATCAGCCCACTGTGCCCCCATCAGACCTCAGATCAGCCCACTGTGCCCCCATATTAACCCACTGTGCCCCCATATTAACCCACTGTGCCCCCATCCGCTCATAACCGCTGAGATGCCATGGTTGCAACTGACCACAGCATCTGAGGGTCCCAGTGGCTGAGTGGGTGCCATCTTTACAAACACCCCATCAGATGTACATATACGTCTAATGTCGCAAATGATTAAAGGGTTTGTCCGGGTTCAGAGCTGAACCCAGACATAAGCTCGATTTCACACATTTAGCCTGTATCAGTGGAGCATCGGAGCATTTCTTGCTCCAATGCTCTCCCTTGCCCTAGGACAAGGGCTTTTTCTTCACTACCGATGATGTACCAGGCATGCTAGGTAGAGGCTTCCACCTAGCAGTGAGCCCGTTGATGTCAGCAGCACAAATGGGTGGTCTTTAGCACTGTCTTAGGTTGTTTTACAGGCTAGGGCAGCGCTAAAGACCACCTATTACTGACAGTGATGTCACCGGAATCACTGCTAGGTGGAAGTCTCTGCCTAGCATACTGTACATCACCGGCAGTAAACAAAAAGCCCTTGTCCTGTGCTATGCAGCGTAGGGCAAGGGGAAGCACCGGAGCAAGAAATGCTTCGATAATCCGATACTGATACAGGCTAAGTGTGTGAAGGAGGTCCGGGTTCAGGTGTGAACTTGGACAACCCCTTTAGATATCACATTGTCTATATATAGTAATATATAAAGCTGAGTGTATGTATGTATCTATGTATGTCTGCTAAAGGAATCTGCACCGTCGCATTTACAGTCACGAAATATTGGCACACAGGTACATCAGGTGTCCGGGAAGGTTTAAGACCTGGTCTCTGCTCTCTAGCACGTACCGTTCCTGAGATATTCCCAAAAAATGCAAATATGGCACCATCACATGACTCTTATTAGCCAGTAGGAGCTCAAAGGCCCTTAGTCTCCACATACAAACAGTTTTAACCCAGGTTTCCATAACAACCCAGCCATTTTTCTTCACTGCTGTAGGTCAGCTTTAAAGGGGAAGGGCGCTGTGGATGACTGGAGTGCTGTGGAGGTCACAGTTAAGGGGCAGGCAGCTGTGGAGGTTACAGTTAAGGGGATGGTCCGCTATGGAGGTCAGTGTTAATAGGCAAATTGTTGTAGAGGCCACTGTTAAGGGGGCGGAGTGTTGTGAAAATCACTGTTAAAAAAATAGGGTACAGCAGAGGTCAATAATAAAGGGGCGGCTGCTATGGAGGTCACTGTTAAGGGGGGCGGGATGCTGTGGAGGTCACTGTTAAGATGTAAAAAAAAAACGTCCTGTATGCAAAAACAAAAACTAAAGGATGCAGAATATGCAAAACGGATGCTCCGGATTCAACCAACCCTTACAGTAGCCCTGTTTATTATCATTGGTGTTACACATGGTACTTTTGTATGTACTGTACGGCTGTGCTTTAGTGTCAGACATTACATATTGCATTTGTTATCTCTCTTTACATAAAAAAAAAATCATGCTGCTTGCTCTATAAAATCAGATTTTAAAGCTACTTTCACACTTGCAGCAGCATGGTCCGGCAGGCTGTTCCGGTGGGGGAACAGCCTGCCAGATCTGTGCTACCGCTAGTCCACCGTGCCGCCGGAAGTGGGCTCCAGCCCCATTCGCTATAATGGGATCGGCCTGTAAGTCTGGCAGCAGCACAGCAAGTAAGCCGAGAGGCGGCTGGGCAAAAAACGCAGCTGCCGCAAGTGTGAAAATAGCCTTAATTAGCCATATAAATAGGTTAATTGATCGGTCTCTATGAGAATTGCCGTACATAATAATTATAAGGCATAAAACTAACTGAATGCTTCTTTTTCACAGTTTAAAGCAGAAAATCCTGACATTTTAATGAATTCTGGTGAGTACAAAATTCTGATCCAAATCAAGGAAATTCTGACATAAGCTGCAGCCTTTCCATACCTTGTGACCGTACTGGAAATGGCGTCATTGTGTCCAAGACAGGGACTAAGCATTTTGTATATTTAAAGGGATATTCTGGTTTTGTGTTATGGATGACCTATCCTCAGAATAGATGGTAAGAGAAGTACCACTGCACACTTAGGGTTTATGCAATCTTCTGTGGGGCAGTGCTCTTAGTTATATTGGTGAAAATGAGGTGACAGACTCCCTTTAAGATAAAACCAAGGACTAGATTTTGATCCAGAGCTCATATGTTGCAAACACCTAGAAGAAAACGCTGTCATCACCTGTTAGCTGGTCCGACAAGAAGCTTTCGCATCAGGGTCCCAGAAATTCAGCCCATGTCCTCGACTGGTACAAATGACTTTGATGAGCCCGTACGCAATTGCTGTATATGTATTAGTTATTCTCCTCTGTCATTAGTAGGTGTCGGATTTAAAGAAGACGTGTTGAAAGAAGAGCAAAGTCCGAAGCTAAGAACCACAATGCCTGAACCGTCACCAGAATTTCGCGGCCCGGTTATGAACGAAATGACAGATTCTCTTTAAATGTATAAAAAAGTGTCCTTATCATTGTATTGTTATCATACTTTGTTAGACAAAAAACAAAACAAAAACAAAAATAACCTACTTTCCTCTCCGCTACATGTACATGGGGTGACTTGCATTGCACTGTATTTTACAGCAGACTCACCATGTCTGAATGAAGACGAATCCTGGCTAGAGAAAGACAAGTATAAATTGATGTTTCTCAACAGAGGTGGATTGGCCATAGACCTTACAGGGAAATTTCCCGGTGGGCCGACGCCCAGGGGGCCGCCTGAGCCCTCCTCATGGCCGGCCAGTGGAAGTTTTTGGGGATGTGTTTTGTGCTGCTGGCGGTATATTGTGATGGACTGTGGTATCTGGCTCTGTTGGGGTGGTATAATGTGCCACAATATGGTATTGCTGTCCCTGCCTTCCATCAACTACAAAACGTGGCCACTTTTAGTATTTTTTCCAGGGCCACTTTAAGTTCCCAGTCCGCCCCTGTTTCTCACCAGTATGGGAGGCATTTATGAAATTAAATAAAATGTGAATTACATCACTTTTGTTGCTAATTCTTATTTTACGTACACTGGAGCTTTACCTGCATGCGCAGCCCGGCTCCCATTTATTTCTATACAGCCAACGGAAATAGCCGAGCCAGCGCTCGGCTATTTTCAGCGGCCCCATACAAATGAATGGAGGGCGGCCGTGCATACGCGGTGCGCCCTCCTTCACTTTTGGGGCCCCGTTCTCGATATAGGTGCAGGTCCCAGCAGTGGGATAGCGATATGCCCCCATTGTCCAAGATGGTAAAACCCCTTTAATCAACTATATCTATATAGCGCCAACTGCTGTTCGTTTTTTTTCTTATTTCATTGACCGGCTCATTAAGAAGGCCGCACATGCTCAGTTTCATCCTTCAACTGCCTCCTAAGTTGTTATAGGGAGAGCTGAGACACGCCCCCTGAGCTGTGATAGGCAGAGCTGAGACACGCCTCCTGAGCTGTGATAGGGAGAGCTGAGACACGCCTCCTGAGCTGTGATAGGGAGAGCTGAGCTGCAGCAGAAAAGACACTCCCCTTGAGCTGTCAGCTTGATATAAATCTAGCAGAGCAATGAATGTGGAGATCTCTGGATCCATGTGAGGTACAGGGCTGGTTCTAGCTTTGTTAGAAAAAGGTTGTCATGTACTATATGATGTCTGGTTTTAATTTTTTACATTAGTCATGGGATAACCCCTTTAATAAAGAGGCAGGTTTACACGGCCTGATTGTCGGGCAGATTATCGGGGACGAACGTTCGTACGAATACTGGTTCCCGATGATCGGCAAGTGTAGAGGTGCCGCAGATCTCCCGATGAACAAGCGAAACACTCATTCATCGGGTGAAACAACCTTTCATGAGGACACCTGGATGGGGACAAGTGATGACAGTAGCGATCGCTCACCCCCATACTGTGTAAATGTAACGCTTCACCTCCGTTGATGAACAAGGGAGCGCCTCCTTCTGACAATCGGCTGTTCAATCTATCTATCTAGATATATATCTCACACAAAAGAGAAGTAAACCAGCACCTCCAAAATATATATATAAAAATGGGCTAGTGCGACGATCGAACCACAGGGGCGTATATGTGAGGGTATAGTGTTGTCACAGTGGTGGTGAGCCGATGGGTGCAATTCTACTCACAATTTGAAGCTGTTGCTCCCTGGGCCGGTGTGCAAGGGCGAGGAAGGTGACACCAGTTCCTTTGGGACCTGAGATATTCGTGACGCCAGCACCTTGCGATGCAGAGAAGAGTGACAAAAGAGACGAGATGACAATCTTGTGCAAAAACCAGTGACTTTTACTTGTGATGAGGCAATCTTGGAGTAGAAAACAGTGCAATAAAACAAATGCTTCCTATCTTAAATTATCACTTAAAGTACAGTTGCTGTAAGATCCCTCCACAGACTTGGATATAATAATGCTTACTCTCTTAGTAGGGTAAATCTTCCTAGAAGATAACTGCTACAACCAACAGGGCGGTCTCCCTAACGGCAGGCATTAGTCATCTGCTCCATTCTTTGCACAGGTTGCTACAGGTAAAAAACTTGTCCAGTTTCTTTAACTCTGGTCCCTTAAAGGGGTATTCTCATCTTAGACTATGGAGGCATATTGCTAGGATATGCCCCCATTGTCTTATAGGTGCGGGTCCCACCGCTGGGACCCGCACCTATAGCCAGAACGGAGCGGGGAGCGCTGCGCCTGGAGGACCCCAGGTTTCCGGGGGTCCGGCCACCACCAGGCACAGCTCCCCGCGCCGCTCATAGAAATGAATGGGAGCCGGGCCATGCATGCGCGGTGCGCTCCCATTCATTTCTATGGAGCCGACGGAAGTAGCCGAGCCAGCGCTCGGCTATTTTCAGCGACCCCATAGAAATGAATGGAGGGCGGCTGCGCTTGCGCAGTGCGCCCTCATTCACTTCGGGGGCTCCGTTCTCGATATAGGTGCGGGTCCCAGCGGTGGGACCCGCACCTATAAGACAATGGGGGCATATCCTAGCGATATGCCCCCATTGTCTAAAATGAGAATAACCCTTTAATAATGAGGTTTCTTGTAAAGCAAAGATGCATAGAAGCACTGGCATACATAGACTGGTTGCACTCTTCTACTCCTCCTTCCTCTTTCTCCTACTCTGAACGCTAAGCCTGTTCTATATACACTCACCGGCCACTTTATTAGGTACACCATGCTAGTAACGGGTTGGACCCCCTTTTGCCTTCAGAACTGCCTCAATTCTTCGTGGCATAGATTCAACAAGGTGCTGGAAGCATTCCTCAGAGATTTTGGTCCATATTGACATGATGGCATCACACAGTTGCCGCAGATTTGTCGGCTGCACATCCATGATGCGAATCTCCCGTTCCACCACATCCCAAAGATGCTCTATTGGATTGAGATCTGGTGACTGTGGAGGCCATTTGAGTACAGTGAACTCATTGTCATGTTCAAGAAACCAGTCTGAGATGATTCCAGCTTTATGACATGGCGCATTATCCTGCTGAAAGTAGCCATCAGATGTTGGGTACATTGTGGTCATAAAGGGATGGACATGGTCAGCAACAATACTCAGGTAGGCTGTGGCGTTGCAACGATGCTCAATTGGTACCAAGGGGCCCAAAGAGTGCCAAGAAAATATTCCCCACACCATGACACCACCACCACCAGCTTGAACCGTTGATACAAGGCCGGATGGATCCATGCTTTCATGTTGTTGACGCCAAATTCTGACCCTACCATCCGAATGTCGCAGCAGAAATCGAGACTCATCAGACCAGGCAACGTTTTTCCAATCTTCTACTGTCCAATTTCGATGAGCTTGTGCAAATTGTAGCCTCAGTTTCCTGTTCTTAGCTGAAAGGAGTGGCACCCGGTGTGGTCTTCTGCTGCTGTAGCCCATCTGCCTCAAAGTTCGACGTACTGTGCGTTCAGAGATGCTCTTCTACCTACCTTGGTTGTAACAGGTGGCAATTTGAGTCACTGTTGCCTTTCTATCAGCTCGAACCAGTCTGCCCATTCTCCTCTGACCTCTGGCATCAACAAGGCATTTCCGCCCACAGAACTGCCGCTCACTGGATGTTTTTTCTTTTTCGGACCATTCTCTGTAAACCCTAGAGATGGTTGTGCGTGAAAATCCCAGTAGATCAGCAGTTTCTGAAATACTCAGACCAGCCCTTCTGGCACCAACAACCATGCCACGTTCAAAGGCACTCAAATCACCTTTCTTCCCCATACTGATGCTCGGTTTGAACTGCAGGAGATTGTCTTGACCATGTCTACATGCCTAAATGCACTGAGTTGCCGCCATATGATTGGCTGATTAGAAATTAAGTGTTAACGAGCAGTTGGACAGGTGTACCTAATAAAGTGGCCAGTGAGTGTATATATCCTAGATAACAGCGCCACCTAATGGTGTAGGTGAAGAATGGCAATTTACCAGCCTGTTAAAGTTCTTACAGCATTCAGTATACATCGGCAGCAAAGAATGGTATGGTACAAAAATACAACTTTGTAGTTCCCACTTCCACTCTATAAGTGGGACACTGCACTAGGGCAAGGTATTTTGGCGCCCTAGGCACCCCGGAGAATCACAATACATTAGTAAGTGCCTTGTATTCACTTTCTCTACATGATAAATGAAACTTGCTGAAGTGAGAGGACCCCTTTAAGACCTCCCCGTCTTCTATCAGTGACTGAGAGCTACGTACATATGTATACACACTTAGGCCTCATGCACACAAAATGCAGACCCATTCATTTCTATGGGGCCGCAAAAAAATGTGGACAGCAGAGGAATGTTATATGTGTTCTGTCCGCATCCATTTATTATGTAGAGAACGTTACTGCAAGGCACTTACTAATGTATTGTGATTCTTCATATTGCTTCCTTTGTTGGCTGGATTCATTTTTCAATCACATTATACACTGCTCGTTTCCATGGTTACGACCACCCTGTAATCCATCAGTGGTGGTCGTGGTTGCACCCTATAAGAAAAAATGACAGCCTCTCTGGTGGCCGGGATCGTGGAAGCTCACGTAAGCGGGTACATTTTTCTATAGTGTGCAAGCACGGCCACTGCTGCTGGACTGCAGGGTGGTCGTAACCATGGAAACTTTCTCTGCAATGCTATTTGCTGAAGTGGCAAAACCCCTTTAACACCATGGAAGTCAAACGAATGCTTGGGGCGCCAATTATCAGGGGGGCCCCCTGCTGGTCACATGCAGTTGGCTTAAAAAAAGGAATGAAAAAGGTGGACATACCACCTTGCAGTTCAGCGACCAGGGCTCCATGGTGGAGGGGTCCTTCCCATCTGTAGAGCAGGCCACAATGCTAAATGTGGGGCTGGCACAGGGCAGAGCTTAGCAGTGCGATACAGGGCCGAAAACATAACTTTGCTTGTGGCCCCAGAAATACCAAATCTGTCACCGCCCATAGTGCTTGCATATAGCTGCCACTAGGGGGAGCGCACTGTGTATGCTGTCTAAATACATGTTCCGTTAGCTCCCCCTAGTGGTAGCTGCAAGAAGAGAGAATTTTATCATTTAGGCATGGGCTACACGCCGAATTTGGCCACAACACGCGACCGCAATGTAATGTTATGTACATTTCAAGTGCTCTCAATGTATCCGGGGTCCTTTGTGTCCGTTTCTGACTGATTTCGCTATGAGCGTTAGTCACAAAAATGACTAGCGCCATTTTTTTTCTTTTTACAAGTGGTTTCCCTACAGGCATGAACTGCCGTGACACGTTTCTGCCGTATGCCGTGAACTGGGCCAAACGCAGTACATCCTGGGCGCCATCTTGATAAATCTGACGCCATTTCCTCTCACGTGTCGCTCTGCGTCCCTCTGCGTGACTCCCAGTTCTTTACCATAACCTATAAATGAGGAAGGCCATTTTTTAGACTGACAAAAATAACATAAATACAGAATTGTGGTAAAGTACCTCATGTGTGACACACAATACACACAATGTGTATTATCTGGGTGAAGACTTCACACACCAGACATATATGCGGTATGTGGCCCCTATAACCTCAGCTGGGCCCCATAAGAAGCAAACGGAGGAGGGAAACTTCCAGAACCTTCCCTCAGAAGAAATCTCCTCAGGACTGGAGCAACCAGCAAGAGGCTGAGGGAGGAGATGGAAATTACCGTAATTACTCTACACAGGAAGTATTCTGTCACATATAGAGGCCGGTTCAGCCGGCAGCTGTACTTATAATCAGGTCATTACGGCGGCCTCTGTCTGACAAGCCCACAAGGAGACATTACACAGGACAAGCTACAGACAAGCCAACAACATGGCTGCCTCCCCCCCCCAAACACACACAAAATAAAATGTCTAATAAATACTGGGATTCAATACTTCTGCCCTAATCTGACAAATTTACTGCTCCTCCATTGCTGAAGGGCATTATTATGAGGCGACTGCTGGGGGTTGTGTGTGACTAGTACTGCTATGGTGGCATTAGGCTGACACTGTTATGAGGGTCGTGTGTGACTAGTACTGCTATGGTGACATTAGGTTGGCACTGTTATGGGGGTCGTGTATGACTAGTACTGCTATGGTGGTATTAGGCTGGCACTGTTGTGGGGGTAGTGTATGACTAGTACTGCTATGGTGGTATTAGGCTGGCACTGTTGTGGGGGTAGTGTATGACTAGTACTGCTATGGTGGTATTAGGTGTTTGGATAGTATTGTTATAGTAGCATTGAGCTGACACTATTATGGGACTCAGTGTGTTTCAAATAGTATTATGGTGGCATTAAGATGGTACTGTTATGGGGTGGGGGTCAATATATGGCTAGTACTGTTATGGTAGCATTGAAATGGCATTGTTATGGGGGTCATTGAGCTGGCACTGTTACAGGGATCATTGTTGGACTAGCACTGTTATGGGGGCAGTGTTTATTTAGTGCTGTTGTGGTGGTACAGAACTGCCACTGTTAAGGGGGATGAGCTAGTACTGTTATGGTTGGTATGAGCTGAAACTGTTTGGGGGTTAGTGGTTATTTAGTTCTGTTGAGGTGCCACTGAGCAGACACTGTTATAGGGATGAGTGTGCAGCTACTATTTTTATATTTTAATAGTAGCACGGAGTTGGCTGGCACTTTTATTGGGATCAGTGTGGGGTTTGTACTTGTGGTCGCATAGAAATAGCATTGTTATGGGGCAATGTGGTGGGCACTGTTATGGGGCACTGTGTGGAGTACTGCTATGGGGTACTGTGGGGGGAATGATATGGGGCACTGTGGTGGGCACTGTTATGGAACACTGTGGTGAGCACTGTTATGGGGCACTGTGGTGAGCACTGTTATGGGACACTGTGGTGACCACTGTTATGGGGCACTGTGGTGAGCACTGTTATGGGACACTGTGGTGGGCAGTGATATGGGACACTGAGGTGGGCTCTGTTATGGGGCACTGTAGTGGGCACTGTTATGGGGCACTGTGGTGAGCACTGTTATGGGACACTGTGGTGGGCACTGATATGGGACACTGAGGTGGGCTCTGTTATGGGGCACTGTAGTGGGCACTGTTATGGGGCACTGTGGTGAGCACTGTTGTGGGGCACTGTAGTGGGCACTGTTATGGGACACTGTGTTGGGCACTGCTATGGGCACTGTGGTGAGCACTGTTACGAGGAGGTATTTTGGAGGTATTACAGGTGAGGTGACTGCGGCTCATACTGATATGGCGCACTGTGGTGCATCACCTCTGCACAAGTTCCTACATTCGGATGCCTCCAGTGCAATAAACTTTCTACAAAACCAGACAATCCCTTAAAATCCACAGGAAGCCGCCCTTTGTGCTGCTGTGGACAGAGCTCTGCCCTTCTGCTATGCTGAGCATGTACCACAGCCACACACCCAGGTGAGGAATGGTACAATGTGGTCATACAAATCACATGATCCCCACCCATCGATGACATCACGGTACAGAACACGTGTCCGCCTCTCTCCTCAGTAAATACTCTCACATATCCTGTCAGACTGCTCCGAGCCTGGACTACTTCCTGACGCCGGCCTCTTCCCTCTGCTGCTGCCGGGACAGAGCTCAGGTAAACTTACCCTTCATGTATATTGTATGTATCCCTGTATGTTATATCAGTGACTTACGGTATCGTATCCGGTATCACATTACCCTGCATCTGAACAAATTACAAAAATAACATAAAAAACAAAAAGAAAAACCGCAACTAATAGTAACACAAGTCGTGCCAAAGCCGCTTATTTGTGTTTGTAGTGTTTGATGTATTAGTGGATGGTTATTATTGCTTTTATTATATTATCTATCTCTACGATTTCTAATTTCAAACCGTTACAAATGACGCAGCATGTGGGCGAAGGCGACGACTATATGGCGACATTTGGCTACGCGGCGTTAAGATCAGAAAGTCGCAGTTAATGATAGAAGTTGGATTTCTATCAATTTTCGTGTTGCAACGCCGCCCCATTTGGTAACATTCAGTGCGACAGGTGCGTCGATGTAGTGGTGTTACACAATTGTGTGTCGCCACGTAGCGCTAAAACTTTGCCCAAATCTTGCTACTTCCGAGCTTTCCTAATCCTGGACACTTTTAAAGGACTAAGATGGGAATAACCCCAGTAAGACCAATAAAGCCGGGGGAGGTGGAGTTACGGAAATGACCAAGAGGCCGGCGCGGCGCTGTTTCCGTATCTCTCATAGCAGTGAATGGAAGCAAGACAAACCCTGAGGTACGGAAACAGTGGAGCGCTCATTCACTGCCATGGGAGTTACAGAAACGACCTCTGTAATTCCGCCACCCCAGGTTGCGCTTACTGCGGTTTAACGGAAATTTGGATGAACACAATAAAACGTATCGCTAGGATATGGCATTGAATTTAGATAGCTGTGGGTCCCACCCCTGAGATCAGCACCTATCTCCAGAACGGACCCCCTAAAGTGAATACAAGTGCACTGCGCATGCGCGGCGCGCTCTCCATTCATTTCTAGGGGAGTTCTGAAAATAGCTGAGCATGCGCGGCCACTGCTCCATTCATGGAGGGTGGTCATACATGTGCAGCTGCTCGCCGCTCACTTTGGGGGGAAGTCCCAGAGGTGGGACCCACACCTGACAGCGGTTACATATCCTGGAGAGACAACCCCTCTCATAGAATTGTTACCCGCTGTCTTAGGCCCTGTTCACATTGACATAATTTACGTCCGTATGTACGGCAGGCGGCACCTGGAGCCATAGAATAAACTAGCGATATTTGCACCTCCGTTTTCCACATGAAGCGTGGGTCCATATAGAGAAACTCGGGGGCGTGCGCCGTGCACCAGCCGATTCTTATGGACCTGGTGGCCGCTCGAGGCAATAGTGTCTGATTATCCCCAGGCCCATGTTCTATGCGGACATACAGACCTACTGCCTTCTTAAAAATCATTTTTAGTCCATTCGTATGGAGAAGCCCTCTAAACCGTATTCCCATCTCAGACATTTATGGCTCATCCTTGTGTAGAATAAGAGGCCCCCGCAGCGGTGGTTGGTGTGCTGTCCACATGTCAGTTCTTTCCGCGGTCCAAGAAAAGAGATAGAACATCCGTTTTGTGGAACGGGAAAATCCGGGGCACACACTGCCGGTATGCAGGTTTGGATATGGTCATATGCATAAGGCCTTATGGGTATAGCACAGCTTGTAGTGATACAATGTGTCCATATCACACGACTTACGGATACAGCACAACTCACTGTGATACATTGTTTCTACATCTCACAACCTATAGACACAGCACAGCTCACAACGATACATTGTTTCAATATCTAACGACTTATGGATACAACACAACTCACTGTGATACATTGTTTTCACATCACATGACTTATGGACACAGCACAGCTCGCAGTGATACATTGTTTCCACATCTCATGACTTATGGATACAGTACAACTTGTAGTGATACATTGTTTCGACATCTCACAACCTATAGATATAGCACAGCTCGAAATGATACATTGTTTTCACGTCTCACAACCTATGGACACAGCACAGCTTGTGGTGATACATTGTTTCCACATCCACGACTTATGGATAAAGCACAGCTCACAGTGGTACATTGTTTCCATATCACACAACCTATGGATACAGCCCAGCTTGTAGTGATACATTGTTTCCAGATCACATGACTTATGGATGCTTCACAACTCACAGTGATACATTGTTTCCACATCCACAACTTATGGATAAAGCACAGCTCACAGTGGTACATTGTTTTCACATCACATGTCTTATGGATACAGTACAACTTGTAGTGATACATTGTTTCCACATCTCACAACCTATGGATATAGCACAGCTCGAAATGATACATTGTTTTCACATCTCACAACCTATGGACACAGCACAGCTCACAGTGATACATTGTTTTCACATCACATGACTTATGTATACAGTACAGCTTGCAGTGATACATTGTTTCCACAGCTCACAACCTATGGACACAGCACAGCTCACAGTGATACATTGTTTCCACATCTTACAACCTATGGATACAGCACAGCTTGCAGTGATACATTGTTTCCACATCACATGACTTATGGATACAGCACAGCTTGCAGTGATACATTGTTTTCACATCACATGACTTATGGATACAGCACAGCTTGCAGAGATACATTGTTTCTTTAACTCCCATTCACTTGTATGGGTGCTATAGAAAGAGCATACTGACCACCTCCGGCTGCCGCCTCCAGGAGGCACAGGGGCGTTACCTGCCTCTACCGCATATCCTGTTGGATTGTCTGAGATAGGAATAGTCCTTTAAGACGGCAATTCAAGGATAAATGAAGGTGAGTTTAATGGTAGATACTCTCTAAATGGAAAGAGCAGGGTGTACTGGGAGAATTTTGGGGTACAGAGGAGCCTGTGTTAGCGTCTTCCTTGACTATACAAACAAGCGGTGGCGGTGGAGTCTGATTTGGCGGTGACGTCTTTCATGTTCGCTGAGTGCAGTCCCAGATTGCGAGTCACATACCGGTTTTTCAGGTTCCTGCCTCTTGTCTCGATCACTGACGTGAGCTCAGAGTTTCACATTCTAATGAGCTGACAGAAACTGTCACATAAACAAAGCCCGGCCTCGCTGCCCGCGAATGAGAAACGTATTTATTTTTTCGTGTTTTCTTTGTTTTCCATACAAGCTGTTCTAGGAGCAGCGCAGAGAACGTCCCTTTAAGGGTCTATTCGCACTGAGTTTTCCGCACCGGAATCAACCCCAAAAGCAGCATCCCATTCATTTCAATGGGCAGCACAGCGTGGTTCGGCATGCCCATATCTCGGTGCAAACTCTCCCATTAAAATGACCGGAAAGCGGCAAAAAACACGCCCTGTACACATCCGCACTTGTCGAAAAGTGTGAAGAGAAGATGCCGTTTTGCAAAAAATGCGCCTTAAAAAAACCCGTATTCCACGCTGAATTTTGGAGGCGGATTTTAAAAATCTGACAAGTGGGCGCCCCCTTAGAGAAACACATTGTGAAACTGATTGTCCTTAAAGGGATTGTTCCAATTTTAATAAGCAATGGCTTAAAGGGGTTTTTGCCAGTTTTTTATACATTTTTAAATTCTCCCCCCTCCCTGCCGGACCCATGGGGCAGGCAAGTATGGTTAACTCTATAAAAACATATTAAAAAACTTATAAAAAGCAGGCAGTTGGCATGTCGTACTTACAGCCAGGACGGGACTGGAGGCAGCAGAGAAGGAGATGAGTTGCCGGAACGGAGGCGAACAGAGTAAGGGGGGGGGGGTAGTTTTTGCATCATAGCTTTCTTTTTGGCTACTTTCACACTTCCGGTAGCCTTTTTCGGCATGCTGTTCCGACGGGGAAAAGCCTGCCGGATCCGTGCTACCGCAAGTCACCATGCTGGCGGAAGTCCGCTCTGGCACCATTCACTATAATGGGGGTGGGTTGGAGGTCCGGCCGCAGCGTTTTTTTGTCCGCCTGCCTCGCTCCATCTTTGCCGGACCTCTGGCGACCCCCCCCCCCCCCCCCATTATAGTGAATGGGGCCGGAGCGGACTCCCGCCAACACATTGGACTGCGGTAGCACAAATCCGGCAGGCTGTTCCCCCGTCGGACCCTGCTACCGCTTTGTGAAAGTAGCCTCATAAGTGCTCATGCACATGGCGGTTGTCAGGCCGTGGCCGTATTGCGGGAGATATGGAGCGGAACGGAAGCACGGATCAGAACCCCACGGAAGTATTACGGAGTGCTTCCGTGGTGTTTCTCTCCGTGCCTCCACACCGCAAAAAAGTAGCGCATGCATCAATTGAATGGGTCCCCGATCCGCATGCGACGGTCCCATTGCGGTCCGCAGCACGGGCCCAGCCGCCACACGTTAACACTGAAATGATTGATTCATTCACTGACAGCAAGCGGTCACAGAGATCTTGAAAATATTGAAACACTTATTAGAAAGTTGCATAACTTTTCAACTTTATACTGATCTGATGTAATATTGATTAACAGAACGTTGTCATGGATACACTCATTTCCTTATAGTGTGTGTAAAACAAAAATGGATCTGCATATTAATTTTTTTTTTACATTTTTTTATTTGAGGAAGGGGCAACATGTTGAAGTCAGGGTTCAAGGGTGAGCGACTCCGGGTCAATCTGAGACTTGCAATCAATCGTCTGAAGTTGCTGGAAAAGAAAAAAAGTGAGTCTGGGACTGCTATTCACTGCCAGTAGGTTGCACAGCCGTGTCACCGACCACGTGTCAACGTGTCTCTACAGATTACAGAGATACCAACGTGAGGGGTGACGTCAGATTGTGTCTTTTAGCCCCGGGGAGATTGAAAGAAAACCTGCATTCCTCATGAAATTACATGTCTGGAGCTTTTTGATGCACAGTTCCTCTGTTATTCCTCCCAGAAAGGTATGAAAAATTTGACCACTGGGTGTTGCTAGTTGGTGAATGTGTCCTTACACCGTCTGACAGTGTCCATTCACTGCTGACTGTGTAGGGACGCACTCCTTTGACAAGAGAATCATTAACACCCAGTTGTCAACTTATCAATATATTTCTAGGAGGGATAACAGAGGAACGGCACAAGGCAAAGTTTTGAGTAAAGATATTGTAGAATTGTTGTTACTTGGAAGATACAAGAATTTACTATAAAAGGCTCGTCAGGAGAGGAGACGGGTCCTGGTCTTTGTGATAAGGCCCATTGTGTCACCAGACAGAACACCTTAAAGGGGTATTCCAGCCCAATTTAAAAATGCAAATGATTTAAAATAAAATACTCACTCGCGGTCCCAGTTGCTCCTGTTTCCCCACTGTAATCTACTTCCTGTTCCTGTCCTGACACATCAGGAAATGGCAATGAATGAAGGACATGATATGTTATTGGGTTGGAATACCCTTTTAAGAAAGAGCCTCTGCTGAACTGCACTCACAGACAGGGCGCACGTGACGTGGTCACACTCATGTTTTTTTTAAAGAATTTTATTTCATGTCCTGCTAGAAATGTACATGATGTAATCTGTAGTGAATATCATTTTCTTACCAGTGTCTGTATTTGTGAGTTATATCTCCCTGATGTTTCTCATCTGTGTCATGTGACCAGCAATCAGACTCACCAGATAACACAGCATCTTATGTGTGGACAGGAAGTCTATTTCTCTATGTATTCCTATGGAAGTCTCAGTCTCATAGGAATGAATAGAGCAGTAACTGGCTTCCTGTCCTGGGTCAGTTGGAGGTCAGGGAGTTGGTCACATGACCCAGCTACAATAAGAAGAGAGGGGATAACTCACAGATACAGTCACTGATGAGAAGATTGCATTCACTACAGATTATATCATGCACCTTTCTAACAGGTCAGAGAATAAAAATTTTTGCGGGAGTTCTTCTTTAAGCACTAGGGGGCGCTGTTCTGTCCGGGCTGGGATCATTCTTTCCATGTGGCAGAAAAGAGAGACAACCCGTTTGAGCCTATTCATGGCCTCAGCGCCAGTTGTTGCTTTTCACGTGTCGGTTTTATACCTCCCTGCAGGTCTACTATGCCTCTAATCAGTGTATATTGTCATCTCTATAGCTGAAATGGCACTGAAAGCTCGGAAGGAGATTGCGGATTATTTATCATGCCGAAAGGACGAGAGAGCGCGGATCCGGGTGGAACATATAATCCGAGAGGATTACATGGTGGAAGCTATGGAGATCCTGGAGCTGTATTGTGACCTACTCCTGGCACGATTTGGATTAATTCAGTCAATGAAGTAAGTCTAGAGAGACATCTGCAATTAAAGGGGTAAAGAAATAAAGCAGGAAATGTTTTAGAATAAAAAATAATTTTAAAAAATTGCACACCTGTTAACTGCTCTGCCACTCCAGAGCCGGCGCTCCTCAGTGCTGATACTAACCTGGGAGGCCTGTAATTGGCTGCATTGTCACATGACTACATGTGACATCATCACTGCAGGACAAGCAAGCAATGACCAGCAGGGCGCATTCTTCTGAAGTCCCTATCATTTTGCTGCTGGTAAGACATAAAGGGAAGCGTTGATTACATTTATACTGTTTTCCCTTAGTCCTAAAAACAGCACAAGTGACCCCTCCCCCCCCCCCATTTTTCCTTTTTTTTAAAACTTTTTTTTATTATTATTATAAAATAGTGGTGACTTAACAACATTTCCATCTGTTCTAACAGTACATTGGGGGAAAAATACCTCCATTGTTGTGCTGCTGATAGGACTAAGGGAAAACAGATTAAATTATAATCAATACAAAAGGTTAGGGAACCATATAGACAAAATGACACAGTAACATAAGTCATTGTGCTGTCATCATGTTATTAAACCAGAAGTGTTCCGTGCAGTGGCGTAACTACAACTAACTGGGCCCCACAGCAAATTTTTGAACGGGGCCCCCCCAGAAACTTCTTCGCAACCCCCAACTTACATGCAACCCTCATTCTTGTGGCTAGTCAAGATTGAGCTCTCCCAGACAAGGCCTGACAGCCGCTCCATCCGTTTCCTAGAGTGTCACTGTATATAATGTCATTGTATAATACTGTTGAGGGGGCCCCTTGTGGGTCTGGGCCCCAAAGCAGCTGCTTCCCCTATAGCTACGCTCCTGGTTCCGTGACCTTTTATCTTTGATGGAAAACTTTATTTTCTCTTTGTGCAGGGAACTGGACCCAGGTCTGGCTGAAGCCGTGTCTACTGTGATCTGGGCGGCACCACGTCTGATAGAAATCTCTGAATTACACATAGTAAGTGGTCATTGATGGTCTGAACCCTGAACATCCTGCAGCAGGTGGAAGTGATAAAGAACATAGATCATTATGCAAGAGAACTGACCAATGCCAAATGTATACCGTAATTTTATTTTATTGGTTTTTTAAAAGAATCTGTCACCAAGAAATTCCCTGTAAAAAGGAATTTGTGACCTCCAAAGTAAGCATACCACCATGTAGTGTAGGCGCCTCGGAAGATAACCATACCTTCCTTGTAAAAATCTGGCCCTCAAATCCTGAGAAATGCTTCTTTTTATTTATCTTTTTCTTTTATATTTTTGGTGCACCATGGGCAGGGCTGCTGCTTTCAGTGCACTGTTACTCCACAAGTAATGGTGCTCAGTACTTCCCCCTCTTGTTAGAATGACAGTCCTTGAGATTTCAGAGTAGCAATGACACAGGTGTAGCCATATGCATCTGATGGAGCGGACCAAATTGACTGGTTCTTCAAAAAGAGTTCTTAAAGTGCATCAGTGCCAGGCGTGATGATGTTTTCACTGTCAGGTCCTGTCAATTAAAATGGAGAGGGAGCGGCAGTTGCAGAGAGAGAGAGCAGAGCCTCTAGGTGTAATGGTAACGCCCCCGTTGCTCCTAGAGGCTCATTTGCATATAATAAAACATCATTTTTCTCAGCAATGTGGACACATATGAACATGGGACCAACACAGATGCCTTCAGCTGCCAAGTGCACATGTAACAGGTCAGCCAGTGTCATAGGTACAAAACTGCTGACAGATGCTCTTTCAGCTGTGAAGGGCTGTGTCTGCTGCCGAAGAAGCTCCCTTTTCCTCTCTCCCATCTTGCCCAGCCTTGACAATCTCGAGCCCGTGGGTCTGCGCACAGGGGCTCTACTTCTGGTACAGGAGCAGGGGACTCTTCAGTACGGCTAGCTGGAAGTGTAGAGGCGCATGCACAGTCACTGCTCCGGTATCGGCAGCAGAATACCTGCACTTGTGCCGCTATTTGGTGCAGCAGTGTAGGAGCAAGATTGTCAGGACCAGGCGAGATGCCAGGGCTGTCAATCATGAAGCAGAGAGCAGGTTCTTCAGCAGCATGGACAGCTCTTCACAGCTAAAGAACTCTATTTGTTATATTTCTGGGGAACCTACTTCTCATGCTTGTATACTTACATTGAAACAGATTTAAAGGGATTGTCTCATCTCAGACAATGGAGGCATATCGCTGGGATATGCCCCCATTGTCTTATAGGTGTGGGTGCCACCTGCAAAGTGGTGGCTGGAGGACTTTACTTCATAGAAGTCAATAGAAGTGCACTGCGCATGACCGGCCGCCGCTCCCCTTCACTCAGCCCCATAGAAAATGAATGGAGAACGCCTGCGCCCTCCACCACTTTCTGGGCTCCATTCTCGATATAGGTGGAATCCACACCTATTAGACAATGGGGGCATATACTAGCGATAATCCAACCTTGCCCCAAAAATGGTTCTCAAAACCCATGTCCACCCACAAGACACCACATCAAACCCCTGTCAAAAAGTCCCACAGCCCACGAAATGCAGCACTTTCCAAAACGTTGCGTTTCGGCATCATGTGACCTCCTGCCATGACCTTACCTTCTTGAGAACCCATACATTCTAGATTTTACCATCCATTCACCGCTACATTGATTCTTGACCTGTACAGGTAAAACTTCCATTCTTGTTACAGGTGGCCAATCAACTCTGCCATAAATACAGCAAAGAATACGGAAACCTCTGTAGGACAAACCAGATCGGAACCGTCAGTCAAAGAGTAAGTCGAAGATAATAGTTTAATACGTAAATGAACTGGTGTATATGAACCTGGAAGCAAACTGGTGGAGGAGGCCCCTGCAGGGAAAAGAATCACCCCAGAGCACAGCATGGAAGCCCCTTCTTGTCTCCCCCCCCCCCTACCCCTCGGTTTATCTCTAGTTAACTATAAACTATTCCATTGTCACAGCTGATGCATAAACTAAGCCCAGAAGCACCTCCAAAAATCCTGGTGGAGAGATACCTGATTGAGATTGCCAAAAATTACAATGTCCAGTTTGAGCCCGATGCAAGAGTAATGGTAAGTAGATGTGAGGATTAGATGACAATATAAATCATATTTTGCTTTTTAACATTATATTATACATTTTATAATAACATCTTAGTTTATAGGAGGTATACTGCATGTGCTATGGCTGGGTTTGGGGTGGTCACAGCTCTACGCTGGGTCCACTGGACACCATTGAGGTGTCACCATGTATTAAGGGATGGTAAGGCACGGTGCACCCCAATGGGAAATAAGTCAAGAGAGTCAAAGTCTGCAGTAAACCTGTGTGCCTCTTTACTGGAGGAACTCAAGGGCGAGGCATAGCGCTGGCTTCTCCATTCTCCTCCCTGACAGAAGAAGGTTTCATGCTAAGGAAAGGCCTGAGCTAGCCGTCTCTCACAGTAGACTAGTACTCTAGTCAAAGGGTTGGTGCCCCAGCATCTTTGGCTTAGTGATCTGGCTGGCTCCCTGGTCAAAAGGCTGGTGACCTAGGGTCTGTGGCAGAGTATCCCCATCTCAGTGTCTTCCTTAGTAGGAGTCCTACTCCTACTAAACACTGCAGACAACTAGGGATGCTCTCCTTATCTGCAGTTTCTAGCTGAACTAGAACCTTCTAGTGCCAGGGATTAAGTGGAGAATCACAGCCTAAACAGAAACAATGTTGCAATTTTAGTCTGTCATAGACTTGTATAGAGTTTCAATAAAAGTCTATGGGAATGACTAAGCAACAGAGCTAAACCAGACAGTCAAAAGTTCCGGGTGTCTGTTTTTTTTTCCCTGCAAAACTTTGCATAGTCCTTTAGAGTAACTGTGGAAGATTTCTAACTTCTTAGCGCATAGACCGAAAGTCCCAAAGTCTTGGGTGGCTGTGCATTAACCCTTTCCACAGTGCAGTGCAGATCTAGTGCAATAATAACAGGGCAAATGAACAGGATATATGGCAATAAACATATAAACTGCAGTTCAGCAATACAAAAACATGCAAACGTTGTAGTGCAATTTAACCCTTCCAAGTGCACTAAAGTAGTGAGTTGATGGCTTTGCGTAGTAGCAATACGGGCAAATGTCCATAAACATCCATAGTCCTAAGTACCGTTGCTCCGGGTTACTGCACATGACCAGAGTCTAAGCACTGTCTCTTTCACCAGGCCGAAGTGCCCTCTGGATTTGTTGATGGAAGATCAGATTTTACAGATAATGATAAAAAAGGAGGACCCGGCGGCTGGGGCGGTGGAGGTGACTTCAGCAGTAATGCCAGGGGTCCGTATCCCCAGAAAGCAGTAAGTATGGCTAGCTGATTCACAGACAACCATAGTCAGTGAGATATCATCTATACTGAGTAACGCACAATACATATTGCACAATATAATATATCACATATTGCACCATACACAGTGTCCATCGTTTTCTAACTTTATTCATAGGAGACGCTTCCTGAAGTAGGAATCTACGAGGAGTGCACGTTTATACAGCCGCCCCCAAGGGGAAAACCACCCACTCCAAACCTTCCTCCATCCTATGATTTAGTAAGTACTGAAAGCAGAACTGGCATCTGTTTATGAAGGAACAAAGTAATACCGCGCTGGCTCGGCTACTTCCGTTGTCTCCATAGAAATGAATGGGAGCGGTGGCGCGCTTGCACGCTGCGCTCCCATTCATTTCTATGAGCGCAGCGGGGAGCTGCGCCTGGTGGTGGCCGGACCCCTGGAAACCCGTGGTCCTCCAGGCGCAGCGCTCCCCGCTCCGTTCTGGATATAGGTGTGGGTCCGCTTTAAGAACGTGAAAATACGTAAATATTACTTTATTATAAATATATTCCCAAATACCTTCCATTACTTATAATGGCTCGTTTTGTCTAGGAAGCAATGATTGGGAAAAACAAAATGGCCGCTGTCCTATTAGTACACACAAAACCTGTCCTAATCACACAGGAGGACAAGTTACTTCACAACACTGAGGTAAAGAGCTGCCTCATCCTCCTCTCTGCTCTGCTTGTCAGGGATTATGATCCTGAATACAGTTTAATATGATCTTTAGCTGAATCTCTGTAAGAATGCAGTTCATGAGGAGACATGAAGTACATAGAGGACGGACAGGACAGACTGTGGTGATGGAGACTGTAAACAAGAGCTGCTGTTCATCAGCCACATCTGCTCATGACCTCCATTCCTACAGAAATTCATCTGAACATCTTATCATCTGTATTCAGGATCATAATCCCTGACAAGCAGAGCAGAGAGGAGGATGAGGCAGCTCTTTACCTCAGATATGTGAAGTAAATTGTCCTCCTGTGTGATTAGGTCAGGTTTTGTGTGGACTAATAGGACGGCGGCCATTTTGTTTCCCCGAATGATTGCTCCCCAGACAAAACGAGCCGTTATAACTAATGAAAGGTATTTGGGAATATATTTATAATGAAGTAATATTTAAAGGGTTTTTGTCACCAGTTTTTTCGGTATGAATCAGGCTGACATTAGAGATGTGCTAATGTCACCTGATTCCAAATATATATCTGTTTTATTTACTGGTGCCCCCATTTTTATATAAAATGAACTTTTATTTTATGCTAATAAGGCCTCTAGGTGCAAGGGGTGTTACCCCTGCTCCTAGAGGCTCTGTTGATTGACAGGACCAGGCAGAGAAGAAACACTCCATTCACCATAGCTTGCAAGGACCTTCAATGATGTCATGACCATGTGATCAGTCACATGGTTTAGGAGGAGACAGGCTGTGTGATCCTAACCATGTGACTGATCACATGGTCATGACATCATTGAAGGTCCTTGCAAGATATGGTGAATGGAGTGTTTCTTCTCTGCCTGGGCCTGTCAATCAACAGAGCCTCTAGGAGCAGGGGTAACACCCCTTGCACCTAGAGGCCTTATTAGCATAAAATAAAAGTTCATTTTATATAAAAATGGGGGCACCAGTAAATAAAACACATAAAGCACATCTCTAATGTCAGCCTGATTCATACCGAAAAAACTGGTGACAGAAACCCTTTAAGTATTTTCATTTTCTTAATTCCCGGAGAACCCCTTTAAATATGTCCAGTGCTCCATCATAGGGACTGATGCTATGCAGTCCCTATGATTATTTAAAATTCTTAAATATTTTTAAGAATTTTAGGAGTTTTTTTACATTTTCCATGGCACTATCTACATAAAAAACACACTGAAATCTTGCAATTTACACGCTGACCACTGAGCCTCATAAAAGGCTGACATTTCCTGTTCTATAGGGATCACTTTTCAGTAGTCATCTCATTATCATAAGCAGTATTACAATAAGGCCTCATGCACACGGCTGTGGCCATATTATGACCCGCATACAGTGGGTCTGCAATACACGGGCACCGGACGTGTGCACCCCACATCTCGGATGGGTCCGCAATCTGGGAGATGCGGTGCAGATCAGAAGCCCACAGAAGCACTATGGAGTTCTATTTTTTTTACGGTGAATGGGTTTAATGGGTTTCGATCTGTCCCGGCGGCCGCATGGATGTTGCCCGTGCATTGGGGACCGCAAATTGCATGAGGCCTAATAGATAACACCTCTATATGGATAACCCAGAATCCTCCATTCACGTTAAGTGATGCCACATCTCACTTCCTCCCCCTCCCTGCACAATGACCTCTGCACAGGTCACAGAGAATGTCCACAACACTCTCCAACAGAAATCAATGAGTAGACTACAATTGATCCTCCATCCACACAGACCAACATAACTGACCACTTTAAAACCGACCATATTCACTTTGTATTTTCTCAGCTGAAACCCCCTGGACCGGACCCACGGGTTTTTCCTGCACATGATATAGGTAAGTGCATTCATCCAGGTTCAGTATGGCTGCTGTGCTCGGTGCACGCTCAGTACGGTCATTCATTACTGATATCTGCCTCCTCCTGTTATCGGCTGCTCCTAAACAGATAATAAAAAATAAAGGGACATGAGAATTAGCACATTCATGCATGAAGTACCACCGGCAACATCCATAGTCTTTTACCACATTGGTGTATTGAGATCCCACTAATCAAAATCTAGTAAGAACTGCAGAGCTCTGTGGTTATTATATCAGTTCTAAAGCCTGTATTACACAGGCCGATTGAGCAAGCGATTGTCAGAAGCGGGGGGGCGATCCCTCCCTGCATTCGTCTACTATTACATCCTGCTTAAAAATCACAATTGACCGAACGAACAAGCAGTCTGCAGTAAGGGTACAGAGAGGAGGTAACCAGTTGGGGGTGTGTCCCTGCACAGACTCACTCTATCCAATCAGTGCTGCCATTGTCAGACTGTGCAGGTACACACCCCCAACTGGTTACCTCCCCTCTGTACCCTTACTGCAGACTGCTAGCAATTAATAACTTCTAGCAAGAATAATAAAGGAATGACACAACATAGAGACATAAGAATAGAGGCTCCAGAATTGTTATTACATGGGGGATGCATGAATATACTAAAACAGACATGTCAGGAGCGGGGAGCGGGTCCTCTATAAGATCACCTGTGCCAGACTAACAAACCATGATTCTGATGTTGACATCATTTCTTGTCATTTGCAGGTGCTGACACCAAACCAGGAACAAATATCCCTGGGAAGTACGACAACCTAGCATTACCGAAGCTTCCGTCAGTGCCGGTCAGCCCCGCTCACCTGTCACCAACCAACGACCCCTCTCCATACGAGGACATAGACTTTGAAGACCTGTCCAAAAGACTGGAGGACCTTAAGAAGAAGACGTAAGATCGGCGCAGCTCATTCGAATCTTTGGCTTGGACCTTTTATTGACCCTGCTCTTCGGCCTAAATCATTCTGGGTGTCTTCAGAAGACCATTCCTTACCTATAATCAATCAAAAAGAACATTGATCTGCTCCATGTTGCATCACCGTACCCGCCGTCAGAGAACCAGCATGGTGGCCACGAATACCTTCAGTCCAAATACCAAGAAGAGAACATCTATTAATGAGACTTTCCATAATCATCACTCATGGTCATACATCATGGACCACACTGAGGACAGGTCAGGCCAGGCTTCTGAGGACTGGTGAACCTGCCAATGGCTTTTTGATAGGAGCGCAGTGACATATGTACCTAAAGCCTCAATGCAAAATCTGTAACTATTCATAATTGTGTCTTATGTGATTTTTGGGTTCCAGGGTCTAGGTGTGACCAGGGGTGCACCTAGCCTTTCTGCTGCCTGAGGCGAAAACTGAAACGGCGCCCCTCCCTCCCCAGTGCCAGTTTCTTAACCTAACCCCTTCCCTTCAGCCCATGGCCCTTCCGCTGCCCACCTCTTGCCCCTACCTGGCGCTCCCTGAGGCAATCGCCTCACCTGGCCTCATTGGTGGTGCGCCCCTGGGTGTGACTGCTTCCTCTGCACCCCATATAGCTATGCCGTGCACTGTCCGCTGATAATACCGCTCCTGTATTATGTGATCAGGGGCTCTTTTTGGGGGTCCTCGGATGTGATGACAGCTGCATCCCCTATACTTACACCACTGGACACGTGTACAGATGTTTTGCATTGATCTAAATGAGAGATTTCTATTCTATTCTTATACTAATGATAAATCACAGACTGAGGGAACATTTTAAAAATGTTAAATATTTTGCTTGTGCGTATTATTATTATTTTTTGTATCTATATCTCTTAAATTTATAGATCTGTTTGTACTTTGTGGAAATATTCTTTGTCCTGAAAATTCCCAATAAAGCAAACTGAAAAAAAACAAAACCCTAAAATTATCATTTTCCAATGTCACGCTCAGTAGTATACTGAGTACTACTACCACCAGCATAGCTACCACCACTCCCATCTTCCTCACGGCACTCCCTGGTGGGTTGCTCTAAATACTGCAGTAAAAATAAACACGAAAAGAAGAAAAAGATGCAAAAATGATGGGTGTGACCTACCAAACAAAAAATAAAAAAGTCATAGCTTTGGAAACTCCATGTACTAAAAAATGTAATATGAGTCTGTTAAGAAAGGAGGGTAAATGGCTCAGTCTTGAATTTAAAAAAAGCCCCAAAAGTAGGGATGTGTATTTATTAATAATTAGTAATAATAATAACAATAATAGTAATATTAACAATAATGGAGTTGCCCTTTCAATAGAGAAGCAGAAAGAAAAAGGGGCGGATCCTGTGACTGACAGCCGCACGAACGTTATCATTCCACGCCCACAGAATACCATGTGACCTCAGGGGCACCGCCCTCCCTTACTTCCGGGTCTGGCAGTGACGGGGCACTGAGCTGACGTCATCACTGGCTGCCCTGGCCGGTTTTCTCGTGTGTCTTTCCGCTAGATCAAGAAAAAAAAAATTCCGGCCCAGTAGGAAGGCTTTGGGTGAGCGGATCTTTACGCGTCTCCTGATTTCTCTCGCCCTCCGTCCATCGCCTTCACGGGACGTCCTTCCCGTCAGCTTCGTACAGATCCTTCTGCACAGCCGTGGTGCTGCGGCCCATCAGCCGCCAATTTGGGTGTCCCGGAGCCGAGGAAATAGCAGCAGCAGCAGCAGCACCGGGCGGTGAGAGTGACAGCGACCTGGGGGGGGGACTCTGAGGTGGTCAGTGACAGCTGGGGAGACAGCCGGCGGAGGGCGCTGTGACACGGGTGGTAATGTCACGGAGGGGAGTGTGTGGTCACTGACAGGAGGCGTGCAGAGGGTGAGGCTTCTGCCTGATGTGGGACTACAACTCCCAGCGTGTGCCGTCAGCCTGCTGCAGTCACTGCCTGTTGTGCAGGTAATGGTAGCTGATAAAAGTTGCAGGTTGGCGCAGACTATGAAAATTGTAGATTCACACTGAAGGCATCAAAACTATGAATTAACACATGTGGAATTATATACTTAACAAAAAAAGTGTGAAACAACTGACAATATGTCTTATATTCTAGGTTCTTCACAGTAGCCACCTTTTGCTTTGATTACTGCTTTGCACTCTCTTGGCATTCTCTTGATGAGCTTCAAGAGGCAGTCACCTGAAATGGTTTTCACTTCATAGGTGTGCGCTGTCAGGTTTAATAAGTGGGATTTCTTGCCTTATAAATGGGGTTGTGTTGGGCAGAAGTCAGGTGGATACACAGCTGATAGTCCTACTGAATAGACTGTTAGACTTTGTATTATGGCAAGAGAAAAGCAGCTAAGTAAAGAAAAACGAGTGGCCATCATTACTTTAAGAAATGAAGGTCAGTCTGTCCGAAAAATTGGGAACACTTTGAAATTGTCCCCAAGTGCAGTCGCAAAAACCATCAAGCGCTACAAAGAGACTGGCTCATATGAGGACCGCCCCAGGAATGGAAGACCAAGAGTCACCTCTGCTGCGGAGGATAAGTTCATCCAAGTCACCAGCTTCAGAAATCGCAGGTTAACAGCAGCTCAGATTAGAAACCAGATCAATGCCACACAGAGTTCTAGCAGCAGACACATCTCTACAACAACTGTTAAGAGGAGACTGTGTGCAGCAGGACTTCATGGTAAAACAGCTGCAAGGAAAAAACCACTGCTAAGGACAGGCAACAAGCAGAAGAGACTGAAACCCCCTGGACCGGACCCACGGGTTTTTCCTGCACATGATATAGGTAAGTGCATTCATCCAGGTTCAGTATGGCTGCTGTGCTCGGTGCACGCTCAGTACGGTCATTCATTACTGATATCTGCCTCCTCCTGTTATCGGCTGCTCCTAAACAGATAATAAAAAATAAAGGGGCATGAGAATTAGCACATTCATGCATGAAGTACCACCGGCAACATCCATAGTCTTTTACCACATTGGTGTATTGAGATCCCACTAATCAAAATCTAGTAAGAACTGCAGAGCTCTGTGGTTATTATATCAGTTCTAAAGCCTGTATTACACAGGCCGATTGAGCAAGCAATTGTCAGGAGCGGGGGGCGTTCCCTCCCTGCAATCGCCTGCTAGCTAGCGGAGGAGACGGCTGCTATTACATGCTGCTTAAAAATCACAATTGAACGAACAAGCAGTCTGCAGTAAGGGTACAGAGGGGAGGTAACCAGTTGGGGGTGTGTCCCTGCACAGACTCTCTCTATCCAATCAGTGCTACCATTTTCAGACTGTGCAGGGACACGCCCCCAACTGGTTACCTCCCCTCTGTACCCTTACTGCAGACTGCCAGCAATTCATTCATAACTTCTAGTAGGAATAATAAAGGAATGGGACAACATAGAGACATAAGAATAGAGGCTCCAGAATTGTTATTACATGGGGGATACATGAAGCTATTAAAACAGACATGTCAGGAGCGGGGAGCGGGTCCTCTATAAGGTCACCTGTGCCAGACTAACAAACCATGATTCTGATGTTGACATCATTTCTTGTCATTTGCAGGTGCTGACACCAAACCAGGAACAAATATCCCAGGGAAGTACGACAACCTAGCATTACCGCAGCTTCCGTCAGTGCCGGTCAGCCCCGCTCACCTGTCACCAACCAACGACCCCTCTCCATACGAGGACATAGACTTTGAAGACCTGTCCAAAAGACTGGAGGACCTTAAGAAGAAGACGTAAGATCGGCGCAGCTCATTCGAATCTTTGGCTTGGACCTTTTATTGACCCTGCTCTTCGGCCTAAATCATTCTGGGTGTCTTCAGAAGACCGTTCCTTACCTATAATCAATCATAAAGAACATTGATCTGCTCCATGTTGCATCACCGTACCCGCCGTCAGAGAACCAGCATGGTGGCCACGAATACCTTCAGTCCAAATACCAAGAAGAGAAGATCTATTAATGAGACTTTCCATAATCATCACTCATGGTCATACATCATGGACCGCACTGGGGACAGGTCAGGCCAGGCTTCTGAGGACTGGTGAAGCTGCCAATGGCTTTTTGACAGGAGCGCAGTGACATATGTACCTAAAGCCTCAATGCAAAATCTGTAACTATTCATAATTGTGTCTTATGTGATTTTTGGGTTCCAGGTCCTAGGTGAGACCAGGGGTGCACCTAGCCTTTCTGCTGCCTGAGGCGAAAACTGAAACAGCGCCCCTCCCTCCCCAGTGCCAGTTTCTTAACCAAACCCCTTCCCTCCAGGCCATGGCCCTTCCGCTGCCCCCCTCTTACCCCTACCTGGCGCTCCCTGAGGCAATCACCTCACCTGGCCTCATTGGTGGTGCGCCCCTGGGTGTGACTGCTTCCTCTGCACCCCATATAGCTATGGCCCCTGGAGAAGTGTGTGCCACACTGTTAATACCGCTCCTGTATTATGTGATCGGGGGCTTTTTGGGCACCTCGGGTGCAATGGCAAGGTGCATCCCCTATACTTACGCCCCTGGATACATGTACAGATGTTTTGCTACCATTGAAGTTCTACATTGATCTAAATGAGAGATTTCTGTTCTTATACTAATGATAAATCACAGACTGAGGGAACATTTTAAAAATGTTAAATATTTTGCTTGTACGTATTATTATTTTTTGTATCTATATCTCTTAAATTTATAGATCTGTTTGTACTTTGTGGAAATATTATTTGTCCTGAAAATTCCCAATAAAGCAAACTGAAAAAAACCCCTAAGATTAACATTTTCCAATGTCGCGCTGCTGTAGGGCGTGTTCCCGCCCTATAGGACATACATGACCATAAGAGGCACCTAGGTTTTAGAGGATAATAAATATTTTTCATCAGACCACAGTTCAGACCCTCAATGTTAAAGGGGTATTCCCATCTTAGACAATGGGGGCATATCGCTAGGAGCAGGGTAAGTATATTTGGTGTGGGGGGCCCAGCATATGGGGGGGGCTTTTTATAGGATTGGATAACCCCTTTAATTAGACTGGAGATCAGACCTCCCTAAAAGACCTCAGATCAGATTTAAAAAAAAAAATCAACTGCCCTGTGCCGGCCACCAACGCGACTGCTGCTCCTGAGATCCAGCGCTCCTCCTGCTGCACTGACATCGCACAGGGAGCGGTGAGTACAGAGACAGCAGAGGGAGCTCTATAGTCACCGCTCCCAGTTCCTACTGAACTAATGAGCACTTCCATAATGGAAGCACCCATTAGTATTCTTCCTATAAGACGCAGGGAAAAATCCTGTATATATAGAGAAACCAAAACCCATAAAGCGGTGTCATTATTGGCTTCTGTGATACACACAGTATATATTGGGAACAGCTCCCGACGTGTCCATGTCACCAACATACTCTTATGGCATCTGTTTGTAACACAAATGACAACAGTGAGTGACGTATATCAGTCCAATGGAGGTCAAAAAAGCGTCTGTCTGGTGAGGGGGGCTGTTCAGGGCTATTCAAAGGGACTCTGTCAGTAGTTTTGTTGATACTTTCCCTGTAGATACGTTAAAGGTACACTGTGTGAAAAAACTCAAACAAGCAGAATAACCGGCACTACCTGCTCCAGCTTCCAAAAAATCATGGTCACAATAATTTATTACAGACGCCGGAGAAAAGTCTCCTCAAAATGTCTTTTATTGACTTTAAAGGGGCGTTTCCCTCTGGGATACATAATGTTAGAATCATCAATGTCGGATACGGGCAAGCACGGCCACCAACTATATATACCCATAATCAGGGCTGGCCAACCTGAGGCTCTCCAGCTGTTGTAAAACTACAACTCCCACCATGCCCTGCTGTAGGATGATAGCTGTAGGCAGACTGGGCATGCTGGGAGTTGTAGTTTTGCAACAGCTGGAGAGCCGCAGGTTGGCCATCCCTGCCCTATATCGAAATGACCAAAATAGAAAGGGGATACAATCTAAAAATGTATTGTAGTTGCACTTTGTACTATTAAAAAAAAAAAATAAATTAAAAAAAAATATATATATATATATATATATATTAAAATACATGAAAAACTATTTTTCTCCTTTTTTTAAATTTTTTTCCCCCAGGTATTAAAAATAAAAAACTAATGGGGGCATAACTATTAATGGGGGGCAATAATGGAGTTGTCCTTTAAATGGAGAAGCAGACGGAAATAAGGGGCGGATCCTGTGACTGACAGCCGCATGAACGTTATCATTCCACGCCCACAGAATACCATGTGACCTCAGGGGCACCGCCCTCCCTTACTTCCGGGTCTGACAGTGACGGGGCACTGAGCTGACGTCATCACTGGCTGCCCTGGCCGCTTTTCTCGTGTGTCCTTCCGCTAGATCAAGGAAAAAAAAAAAAAAAAAAAGATTCCGGCCCAGTAGGAAGGGTCTCGGTGAGCGGTTCTTCACGCGCCTACACTCGCGGCTTCCGCGTCTCGTCCGTCTCCCGATTCCTCTCGCCCTCCGTCCATCGCCTTCACGGGACGTCATTCCCGTCAGCTTCGTACAGATCCTTCCGCACAGCCGCGGTGCTGCGGCCCATCAGCCGCCATTTTGGGTGTCCCGGAGCCGAGGAAATAGCAGCAGCACCGGGCGGTGAGAGTGACAGCGACCTGGGGGGGACTCTGAGTTGGTCTGTGACAGCTGGGGAGACAGCCGGCGGGGGGGCTGCTGACCCTGGCAGGGGGGGCACTGTGACACGGGTGGTAATGTCACGGAGGGGAATGTGTGGTCACTGACAGGAGGCGTGCAGAGGGTGAGGCTTCTGCCTGATGTGGGACTACAACTCCCAGCGTGTGCCGTCAGCCTGCTGCAGTCATTGCCTGTAGAGCTGTCATACGTTGTGTAGGTAATGGTAGCTGATAAAAGTTGCAGGTTGGTGCAGTCAGCGCCGTCATGTGACAACGAGAACTTGTGATTTGTATGGTTTTTTTAAAAAAAATTTTTGTGTGTCATGTGACTTCACGCCAGGTCCGGTCACGCGCCGCGGCTGATGGGTGTAGGGATTTGTGGTTGGATGTCTTTCAGGAGGTTGTGTTGGCTTTGGAACTTCTTATCCAGATCGTCATGGCAACAAGGTTGTCTTTTTGTTATCTGAGGGTCCTGCCGGGTGTTGTGTGTGCATTGGCGCGGTATAGATAGAAATTTTTTCCCCTTTAACGTGCACTTACTGACACTGGTCAGGTGTATCTTACCTCTTGGGCCCTTAGGAAACGCCTCTGAGCAGGACATGTGGACCTATTAAGGCCTGATCCGGGGGGTCCGACACCTGACAACCCAGTGCCAATCAGCTGTTTGAGGCCGCCGCGGAGCCCCGGTTAGCGGCGCGGCCTACTCCCAGCTTACCGAGCACAGCGCCATACCTTGAGTAGTAGCTGCGTTTTGTATTGCACCCCAGGCCCGTTGCGCTGCGTCAAGGCCATGTGACCGATGAACGCGATGTTGCCGGCTTAGGACGGGGCCGTGTGGAAATATCTGATTAGTGGGGGGCACAGGGTGTCGGACCCCCCTCCCCACCCATCTGATATCCATGACCTATCCTGAGGATAGACCAGCATCCTCAATCTCGCTGCTCCCATTCAAGTGAATGGGATTCACACTGCGCATGCGCGGCCACCGCTCCCATTCATTTCTATGGGGCCGACGGAAACAGCCGAGCCAGCGCTTGGCTATTTTCGGCTGCCCTATTGAAATGAATGGAGGGCGGCTGCGCTGTGCGCCCTCCATTCCTTTCTCCGCTCCGTTCTCGTTGTAGGTGCAGGTCCCAGAGGTGGGACCCGCACCTAGCGATATGCCCCGATTGTCTATGATGCGAATCTGTCAACAGGAAATTCACTGATAAACCAGACGCAGTCCCTCGCAGGGCTGGCTCAGCTGAATCTAGTGATACCTTTCACTTAGCGATCCATTGCTTCTTTCTGGAGAAAAAAAGTACTTTTTATCCATATTGAAATGAGCAGTTAAGTGCACTAGGGGCGGGCCCAAACCACTAAGTGCACCCTTACTGCTCCTGTGTCCTCTCCTTGATTGACAGGTCCCAACATAGTCATCTTGTCTGGCTCTGTCATCAAGGAGGCTGTATGGGAAGCAGTATGGGGAATGAATGATCATAGTGAGGATTGTTCATCCTCCATGTACTTTCCATCAGCCCGTGTAAAGGCTTTTTTAAACGAGCGCTGATCGACTGGTTTATAACTTTGTACAAGGGCCTCTACGACCCCCCCCCTCCCTTTGAAGATTTTCGGTGTCTCTTCCCTATACCATAACCTCTTCTGCTTCCAGCATATCAGGGAATTGCTGTTCATGCAGGTATCCATTAGACAAATGGCGGTCTCTGATGCTGCACCTTTTGTACAGTGAGGGTTCGGCGCGGGAAACACGGTCTGTGCGTCTGCCGAATCTCCCGGGCCGACTGCGACCCCCCTGACCTGACTGTATCTTAGTGTTTTATGAAGCAGTCGGTTCATATCTGATGGCAGAACTATGAGCGCAGCACTGGAGATACAAACTGACTGCGTTCAGTTCGGGGGAGCCGCGGTCTTGTGCATGGTCCTGCCCTGGGTCGGTCACAATGAGTTTTCTGTTCTCAGCAGTTCTGTGTCTATTTACCCACAGCATGCTGGGAGTTGTAGTTACACAGCAGCTAATCTCCCGCTGTATCTGTCGTGAAGCAATTTAGGGAAGGAGGATCAGAGAGAGGAAATTGGTCATTGATTTAGGTGTCGCTCCCATTACTCATAGTGACGGTGGCTGTGAGTGTGTAGGTGGATTGTAGGAGTGATTGTCTGCAAGGTTGAGAGGTCGGAGAGGGACGTCACGTGGCGGTTACCAGGAGATGAGCCTTCCCTCATACAATCCCATTGGGAATGGCTATTGGATTACATGGAGACGTAGGTGACGTCCTTCACCTAACAGACAATCACAGGTTGGGTTATTATCCTGTACTTTGTGTGTGAATTCTTCCCTTGTCCGCCCCATCCTAGTCTGACCCGCCACGGATTTGCCGGTTGAACTGCTGCCGGTCCTCGTCTGGATTTGCGCCATTCAGTGGGATTTGCTACACCTCCTCCGATATATATCGATAGATCTGCAAAATAGCGCGTTTGACCTATTGGGCTTCGAGGGGTTGTCCAAATGTTTAATAGTGAAGACTTATCCTCAGGGGAGGCCCTCAGTATCTGATCGGTGGGGGTCCGGAGGAGGCCGCAGCGCTCCTGTGAGGCCCGCGCCCTCTTCCTAGGCCGGCAGTGTTGAGTTCATCAGTCACATGGCTTCGCTCAGTCCTATTCATATGAATGGGGACGAGCTGCAATACCCAGCGCAGCCACTATCCAGTGGAGGGCGCTGTGCTTGGCAAGCTGCGAGGCGGACGGGCGCTCGCTGGAGTCCTGCAGCCTCTTCAGACAGATGTCGGACCCCCCACCAATGAAATACCGATGACCTGTCTTAAGGATCCAAATGCTTGGTTGCCCATAGCAACCAATTTCAGCTCAGCTATCCTTTCAAAAACCGCTCCGTAAAAATGGAAGCTGCTCTGTGCCTGGTTGCTATAGGGAGAAGTTCATGAGGCCTGTGGTGAGCTGCACATGACCCCATCCTCTGTGGAAATCGGGGGGCGTGACCTCTGTTCAGGCTCCCGATGACAGCATCACGTAGGCACCTATTGATTTTGGTAGGTGGAGTGAAATTTATCACGTATCGCAATCGTGTCTGATTATATTGAGTATTTTTTTTTTTTAATTTTGACTGTATTGATCGGGTCTGAGCGGGAGGCCTCCGTCCAACAGCGGCGCGAGAAAATATGGATTAAAATTTCAGCATGTAGCGAATACAGGAATCTTAAGACCCGGGCCGCACACAGTCAGTAATGTGCACTGGAATTTTTCCAATCCTGAGACCTGGGGATTTGGTGTGAAGGCCGCTGTGTACGACCGGATCACAGGAATCCCGAACACGCTGCAGCGGGGCCCCTCCGTGCACACAGACGACGATATCCGATTTGTTCCCTTCTTTTTAAGCGTTTCCCCCACCGTGGTGCGGTACCCTGCGCAGTACACCGGGCCGCAGCCTGAAAATCAAGAGCGTGTAAACCTGCCCGTCAGATAAGTGCGGGACGACCATTGCAGCCAGCGTGCGTTTGCAAACTATACGCAAATGATCACTCAGCGTGGCCGGCGGTAGACTGCTGCCTGCCAAAAGTATGACCTTGTCAGCTTGCGAGTGCACCGCGGCGTGAGCGGAAGAGTGCGGAGGATGGTGCGCCAGATTGTGTTCTGTATAATGCTTTTTATTTACTTGTTTTTAGACTTCCTCCGTCATCTAGCGGTCTGGGTCCGGCCGGTTGATGCGTCCTTGTATTAGGACCGCGCTGTTTAGTCAGTCTGCATTGTAAAAGACCCATTAACAATGCAGACCGACTAAACAGTGCAGCCCTGGCTTAGTTAAAGGGGTTGCGTCATCATGGACAATGGAGGTATATATCCCTAGGATATGACCCCATTGTCTTATAGGTGCGGGTCCCATCTCTGGTACCCGCACCTCTATCCAGAACGGAGCCCTGAAATTGAGGGAGGGCGTACTGCGCATGCGCTGCCACCCTCCATTCATTTCTATGGGGCTGGCTGGTCTATTTCCATTGGGCCCATAGAAATGAATGGGGGCGGTGGCCGGTCATGCCCAGTACGCTCCCATTCACTTCTATGGGGAGCCAGCTTGGTGGTCCCCATGGCGGCCACCACCTTTTGGGGTTCTGTTCTGGATATAGGTACAGGGACCACGCAACAACAGCACCACATGGTCGTACCCGTATAGCTATAGTCCTCGTAGGTGCTTTGCAGATACTTTTACTTAGGAGTGGGGGGGAGGGGGTCATCTGAATTATTATTTTCATCACCAGAAATCAAAGCGCGGAATAGCTGCGCGTTTTTACTTTCGATCCCACGCTTTGCAGTGCATTATGTTAAATTCAACACGTAACGCGCACGGACTCTGCTGTGGATTTGCCGTGGAGTGGCGGAGGAAAATTAAAGGGGGTTTTTCAACCCAAACCACGTCATGTGACTGCAGCGGTCACTCGGCGCTCCCACACAGGCGGCCGCTGAGGCCATTGATTGGCTGGCAGTAGTGCCATGCATGTAGATGGCACGTCGCCCTTCCAGGTTTTGCACCCCGCCTGGTCCTGGAGAACCCCTTTAAGGCCCCCATACACATTATTGACAGCAGAACCCACAGTTTTCGATGGGGCTGGGAAATAATATAATGTGTTCGGGCAGCTCCTCGAGTACGATGAATTTCAGTGCCCGATGCTTTTATGTCTGAGGTCAGAGCTGTCGGGCATTGGCTTATATTCCTTCTCCCCATTGATAACACATGCATGCTCAGCTGAGCCCAGTGTGCATGTGTACGGAGGAGTTGGACGAGGTTATTTGACAGCTGCTGTGGGGTATGGTAGCCACATTGGTTGCCACCCAGCTTTCCCTTGTGAGGAGTGGATGAGTAAATTTTTTTTTTTTATTTTTATTTTTTTTGTATTTGGGTCATCCAACTTTATCAGTCTCTGGAATGGCAACAAAACACTTAAAGGGGTTTTCCAGGAGTTCATTATTGGGGGGTCCGGTTTTCACCAATTGCTTAAATGGGGGCAGCGCTGCAGTAACCGGACCACTACTTAGTGTAGAGTCTCAGTGACGCTGCTGGGTGTCGGCCCCCACCTATCTGTTATCGATCACCTATCCTAGGGACAAGTCCTCAATAGTAAACGCCTTTGGGATCCCTTTAAAGGGGTTTTCCAGGATTTTACTACTGATGACCTATCCTCACGATATCTGATCCCGGTGTCGGACCCCCGTCGATCAGCTGTTTGAGAAGGGACCGGCGCTCCTGTGAGTGCCGCTACCTTCTCCCCGCTCACCAAGCACAGCGCCGCACATTGTACAGTGGTTGTGTTTGGTATCGCGCTCAGCCCCATTAACTTGACCTAGGTCATGTGACTGATGAACGTGACGTCACTGGCCTAGGAAAAGCTGAGAGAAGGCCGCGGCGCTAACGGAAGCACCGGTGCCTTCTCGAACAGCTGATCAGATACTGATGACCTATCCTTATGATAGGTCATCCGTAGTAAAATCCCGGAAAACCCCTTTAAGTATGTTGCAGTTTTTTTTCCACCCAGAAGCAGATATTCGCAGTGTTTAGATCGATGATGATGCAAGGATTTATGATTCCGGGGGCAATACTTTATAATAGCCGGTCTGGATCTTGGCGTTCCTTAAAGGGAGTGGCGAGACACTGATCTATCATTCGGGAAAAGGGAGTAGCTGACATGTTAATGGCCGGGTCGCTTCCTTCCAGCAGTTTTGTAATCAGTAGTCGTCCCCCCCCCATCCAGCTCCACGGCCTCTGATGAGCTGATAGGAATAGGAGGCCGTGAACACATCCTGTTACATTGGCACGCCACCGCTGCCAGTCTGCTGCGCGCGGCTCGCTGCAGGAGCGAATTCATGACAAGGTTACAGAGTCACATTCCAGGCAGCGATCCATGGAGGGAAGGCACGCAGGTTTCTGTTAATGTTAATGGATTACGTTGGGGGCTGTAAGGGCCTCTCGCCTCCTCGAATTGTCTTAGGAGCTTTTGTGTGAGGGGGATTATAGGGCGGTGCACCGGCGGCAGAGGTTGTGTAGTTTTCCACTTGTGTGTTTTTTTTGTTTTTGTTTTTTTTTAAGGCCTTTTTGTGTGATAAAAAGTTTTGCAAATACTTTTAATTTTGTCCTTTCTTCACCATTGCAAGATCTCTGCCTGCAGTCAGTGAATGGAAACGTTCCTGAGACCTGTGTGGCATCCTGGCGCGTCCGTTTTTTTTTTTTTTTTCCTCATGGATCTGCTCGCTTGAATGCGTTTCGGACAGAAAAATGTTTTCCTGGTCCCAGGACGGTCCCTACTTCCTGGTCCCTCTGCTTCCACAGGTAATATCTGCTCAGCCAATCACATATTGGGAACCTTAGTCAGCATCCGTCATTTCCTGAGAGTTTAAAGGGACCGGGAAGCAGGGACCCGAGAAGGACTGGTGAGGTAAGTATGATCGCATCATTTCTTTTTAAAATTTACACTGATCCTTTAAGCCCTTAAAGGGGTTGTCCATCCGAGGAGCAGACGACCACAGTGTGAATTTGTGCCCTATTAAAAAAACAAAAAACAAAAGCTCTCACCAGTCCCAATCCCAGTCCCAGCTGTACCCAATACCATTCCTCGTAGGACCAACATAGGACCATTCATAGGCCCCTGTGGTCACATCTGCTTGAGTATCACATTATAGCCGTGACCTGCAGTTCAAGCAGATGTGACCACAGAGGCCTGTGAGTGGCCACGGGACTAAGCCACTTCCTGATCGGTCCTACGAGGACCGGAAATGGGGCATGGTGGGCAGACGCATGGGTTTTATTTCATTTTTTAAAAAATGGGGCACAAATTAGGAGTCTAGGGTTGTCACATCCGCCATGTATGGAGGGGGCTGAGCTCGTGGGCCCCCTCCATACATTCCCCTGCTCCCGATGATGTACATGTACGTCATTGGTGACAGGTGATTGCCTCGGCTGTATACAGTCATAGCAAACCTTCCGTGATGGGAAGTATTAGGTCTGTGTGTGGTGTTGGAGAGTGTTTCCATTCAGTGACAGCAAACAGAGATCTGGAAATTGATAAAATATCAATCACATTAGAAAATTTTCAACACTTTTCTTTTCACGTTCGTATTTCCCGCTAGGTGTGAATGGGGTATTGATATCTGCGGCCTCAGGTACTGTCACGGAATCGGACTACGTCCTTCATAGTGGAATTATCCTGCAGTTCGGAGAGTAGTCAGGTAGTGGGAGTTGCTATTCATGCAGTTTCCTCAGTATATCCCCCTAGCAGTGTATTAGAGTAGGTTTGATACCTGATCGTACTGGGTCCTTGTCTATTATATAGATATTTCACCGGTGAAATTACATCCGGGTTTTCAGTTGTACCGACAGGCTGGTTTCACATGCGGCATTTTTCGGAAAGGCGTCACTTTCTGCTTTGCCAAAAAAACGCTTTGGACGGATGTTACCGTAAAGTCTGGATTTTAGAAGTTTTCTTCCTTTTTTTGTGATGGAAGATACGTAAAGAAGAACTCCCGACAAAAATTTTATTTCATGTCCTGCTAGAAATGTACATGATGTAATCTGTAGTGAATGTCATTTTCTTACCAGTGTCTGTATTTGTGAGTTAGATCTCCCTGATGTTTCTCATCTGTGTCATGTGACCAGCAATCAGACTCACCAGATAACACAGCATCTTATGTGTGGACAGGAAGTCTATTTCTCTATGTATTCCTATGGGAGCCTCACTTTCAGTCTCATAGGAATGAATAGAGCAGTAACTGGCTTCCTGTCCTGGGTCAGTTGGAGGTCAGGGAGTTGGTCACATGACCCAGCTACAATAAGAAGAGAGGGGATAACTCATAAATACAGTCTCTGATGAGAAGATTACATTCACTACAGATTACATCATGCACCTTTCTAACAGGTCAGAGAATAAAAATTTTTGCGGGAGATCTTCTTTAAAGGAAAAACATGGCTGCTTTCATCCAGAAACAGCGCCATGCCTGTCCCACAGGTTGTGTCTGGTATTGCAGCCCGGCGTCATTGAAGTGAATAGGTCTGAGCTGTAGCATCACACGCCGCCTGTAGGAGAAGTCTGGGGCTTTTTTGGTAGAAAGATTTAGGAAAAAAAAAACACCTAACACCCCCTGTACTTTATACATTTTTTGATATGTTGTCAAGAGCTATCAAAGGTTTAGCTCGGTGGGGGTCTGATCGCGGAGACCCCCACGATCTTTAGAATGAGTGGAGAGACGCTGGCATACGGTCTCCTCGCTGCAGAGGACTGAATCCGGACGGGCCGATAGACTTTCTGCCGCCGCCTCCGCCACCCCCTCACCGCGGAGTCCTGGTCCGTCCACAGCTCCAGGTTATTGATCTGGAGAGTTACTTCTGTGCACGGAGCCATTCCTGACGCCGCCGGTAAATGTTTCGGTGTAAGGGCTCATGCACACGAGCGTATTGCGGTCTGCAAAATACGGGCCCCGGCTGTTTTGGCCACCGCATCACAGATGCGAACCCATTCACTGCAATCTGGTAGATCGGTACGGAACGGCAGCAAGGAACCACACTGAAGCTACGGAGCCTCTGTGCCACACTGCCAAAAAGTGCGGTGCCTCCATACCGCAAAAAAGTAGTTCATGCACTACTTTTTTGTGGTGCGGACCGTCTGATGAATGGGCCTGTGATCGCCCCATGGTCGGCACCCACCGCAATTTGCAGCACGGCCCCGGCCGGCACACACGGTCGTCTGCATGAGCCCTGATACTGACTCATTTTGATGGCGGTGCCCCTGCCGTTCCTGAGGTGGCACCTCTCTGGCACATATAGACCATACCCGGCCTTCTGGATCCGGTTACCCTCACAGGTTGGAGCGCACGGCCCAAAAGTGTCAGGTTCCCTCGGATCTCTTTACGTCTGTCCGCTCGCTCTAGAATTACCTTCCTTTCCCTTCACACGTTTTATTGGCGTCCTATTTTTGCTACGATTGTGGCACTGTTATAGAGGGGTTCCCGGGGGGGTATCGCTTCCTTGCCAGTTTCTAGATACTTGCATGCTGTAAGTGAATGGAACCCGTGTTAACCCCTCACTTCCCATTCCCCCATCTCATGATTCCTTTTCCAAAATCTATGAAATGCTGAGAATAGCGGTTTGTATGGAACATTCAGTGTTTGCAGCATAAAGAACTTTTGTTTTTCATCATTTTTTGCTTCCGTGTCCCCCCCCGATGCTGCTGGGTGTAGACAGAATTGGTCTTCTTCCCCCTCTGGCAGCTTATCTCTACAGAAGAAGTCATCTCAGCTATACTGCTGTGTACTGCTCCTGCTATTTCTATTCAGTGAATAGAGGATGACTGTGGGGAGAGTGACTGAGCATGTGCGACCACCAGCACTCAGCTTGTTAGATGGACGTGCACGCTGCTATACACTTTGACCACCAGGTGGTGTTGTACAGCCTTATGTGAATGTCACTGGATTGTAAATGGCAAATATGCTTCATATTTTTTATGATCTATGCAGTGGCTGTGATTTAAAGGGGGAATCGTAAAGGTCTGACCGTGGCCCTGTGTAGCTCCTGGAGGTTGGCGCAGCCTGATAAAACTTTAGAATCCTTTTTATGGCTTCTCATTGTTGTAGGCTGGCGTCGTGCCCTCCGTATACAAGGACGCACCTGACCTAACCTTCATTCCTGAAGACCTCAGACCGGCTGCAGCCGGCGGCGCCCGAATTTTTATTTCCCTGTTCCTTACTGATCTTCGGCTAAACTGAGTTTGGGTTTTTAAATCTGCGGCTTTCCACCCTTTGCGATACACAGGGTGGGGATCTGCCGCAGATCGACACGTAACGCACGCAGATCCACCGTACAGTGTGTGGCCTCTGTGGTGGTCATGCCACGCATTTACCCACCCATTCCCAGGTGTCGCATTCAACCCTCTTTATACAGGCCTGGGTTGGCAGGAGTGGAGAATAGGAATGCGCGGGTGAAAAAATCACGGGTGCGGGCAGCCAATGGTAGACGGGAACGAGCCTCCCTAGCGTCCCCGCTAGAGTCGTAAGAACAGAGGCTCCAGAATTATTACATGGAGAATTGACCAGCACTAGGTAGAGGCAGGGACCAGCGGAACAAACAGGCCTTTCATGGACCTTTTATGATTAGGAGTAGTGTGAATATGAACTTTCATTCTGCCAGGTTCTCCTCCTGCAAGTGCCCAGGAGGCGGGGCTTCTCTGTGAAGTGCTCTCTGCATTCAGCTGTCGCACAGCCCCTCCCCTCTTCTGAGTGACAGCTGTAGCATCCAACCAGAAGATCACCACAGCTCAGAGCAGCTGAGAACCTGGCAGAATAAAAGTTCCTATTGTCTCTACTCCTGAAAATAAAAGCTCCGCTAAAGTTCTGAATGTCCTGCTCTCCCCAGCCCCCACCTAGTGCCGTCGGCAGTGTAGTTCAGCAGGAAGTAGGGGCTGCAGGATCAGAGTACGCAGGGTTTGTTTTGGGTCTGTTTCCATGGAGACGCCTAGTTCAGCCTACGAGCTGCAAACGCAGAACAAACTGAATGAAATAACTTTATAAGTAGATGCATCCGAGCGGGACGATGTCCCATGGACGCTGAGCGGCGAGGACCACACGCTCGACAGATCACTAGTAGAGATCAGCGAATTTCCCGTCATCCGTTTTTGGAGATTACAGATGCAGACAGGGTTAGGCGGTACGTGCACTGACGACCTACCTGTACTTTCTAATGTCCCTAGTTGTGCCTGTAAGGGAAAGCATGGCGGCCTCTGCCTGCACGTGATCACATTACAGCGCAGCGCCCGTACTGAGGAGGAGAAGGGCTTCAGACGGCGGCTGAAATATACATGAATGGCTTTGTGTAGCCTTCATTATTACCCTGCGCGCTCGCCGATCGCTATTCACAACGCAGCGGACTCTGCTGTATCATGTAACAAGGACGCTGCAGGTTTCAGAGGAGGCTCACAATGAGGGGCTTTCATTTTGGGGGCTGTTGGCACGGCTGCCCCCCACGGGTCGCCCTCTTCTTTTCAGTGGTCTCTTAGATTTCCTTCTGGGAAATGCCGGTTGTCAGGACCGATCCCACAGATTTTTCCGACTCCTGAATGGCACGAGGAATGTTCACTACATAACTAACTAGCTGACAGTTTTCACCAGTACAATTAAAGGGGTTTTCCGACTTTTTTTCTTTTCCTTGGTGACTTAGTCTCTGAATAGGTCATCGGTATCTGATCAGTAGGGGTCCCGGTGTAACAGGCCAAAGTAACCCTGTCCCAGATTAACCCCGGGTATAAGTTGTTACACCGGGTGTTAAAGAAGAACTCCCGCAAAAATTTTTATTCTCAGACCTGTTAGAAAGGTGCATGATGTAATCTGTAATGAATGTCATCTTCTCATCAGTGACTGTATTTGTGAGTTATCCACTCTCTTCTAATTGTAGCTGTGTCATGTGACCAACTCCCTGACCTCCAACTGACCCAGGACAGGAAGCCAGTCACTTCTCTATTCATTCCTATGAGACTGAAAGTGAGGCTCCCATAGGAATACATAGAGAAATAGACTTCCTGTCCACACATAAGGTGCTGTGTTATCTGGTGAGTCTGATTGCTGGTCACATGACACAGATGAGAAGCATCAGGGAGATATAACTCACAAATACAGCCACTGGTAAGAAAATGACATTCACCACAGATTACATCATGTACATTTCTAGCAGGACACGGAATAACATTTTTTGCAGGAGTTCTTTAAGCGCCATGACGTTCCTCTGACTTTGAGACCTGTGGCCTTCTCGTAGCTTACCCTAGACTAGGGATGCTCAACCTGCAGCCCTTCAGCCATTGCAAAACTACAACCCCCAGCATGCCCTTATAGTTGTAGGCTGTCCAGGCATGCTGGGAATTGTAGATTTGAAACAGCTGGAGGGCCGCAGGCTGGGCATCTCTTCCCTAGGCTGATGATACCACATTCGTCGGTCACGTGGCCTAGGAGCAGCTTAGTCCCATTGAAGTGAATGGGGCTGAGCTGCAATACCAAGCGCGACCACTATACAATGTGCGGCGCTGTGCTTTGCAAACTGAGAGGCGGCCGTGGCACTCTCCTGAAGCAGCTGATCGTGGCGGGGCATTATTAAAGGATTGGGGCAGTTGGCGTCCATTTATGCTAAGAGAGCTTTCTTGTGTTAGGGGAAGAAACTGTCCCTCAATCTGCAAACTGCACAAAATGTCACCTAATGTTAAAGGGGTTGTCCCACCTCAGCAAACGCCATTTTTCATGTAGAGAAAGTAACTACCAGGTTCTTACTGATGTATCGTGATTCTCCATATTGCTTTCTTTGCTGGCTTGGTTAATTTTTCCATAACATTATACACTGCTCGTTTCCATGGTTACGACCACCCTGCAGCAGAAGAGGTGGTCGCGCTTACACCTTATAGGAAAAAAACGCCAGCCAGATATAAGCTCCCATGGTCCTGGCCACCACAGAGGCAGGAGCTTTTTCCTATAGTGTGCAAGCACGACCACCTCTGTTGGAGAGTGGTCGTAACCATGGAAACGAGCAGTGTATAATTTGATGGTAAAATGAATGAAGCCAGCAAAGGAGGCAATATGGAGAATCACAATACATTAGGAAGTGCCCTTTATTAAAAGCAACTTGCTAAAGTGAGAGGACCCCTTTAATGCATCTTCTGTTTTCCTGTGGCACCCGTGGGTAGTCAGGTGAGCTGAAAGTGATGTGCAGTATTAAAGGGAGTGTGTCAGCACTAGGTAGAGGCCGGGCAGAGCAGCCCAGTCATGCGTTTTGTGGAACTTTTATCAAGAGTAGTAAAAATATAAACTTTTATTCTGCCGGGTTTTGCTCCTGCAAGTGCCCAGGAGGCGGAGCTTCACTGAGAAGTGCTCTCTGCATTCAGCTGCCTTCTGTCCCCTTCCATCTGTGTGACAGCTGTTGTGATCTCCTGGTTGGATGCTACAGCTGTCACTCAGAGTAGAGGGGAGGGGCTGTGAAGCAGCTCAATGCAGAGAGCCCTTCACAGTGAAGCTCCGCCTCCTGGACACTTTTAGGAGCAGAACCTGGCAGAATAAAACTTCATATTCACACTACACCAGACGATAAAAGCTCGACAAAAGGCATGGCTGTCCTGCTCCGCCCGGCCCCTACCTACAACAGTGTTGATGCCCTTCCCTTTAAGAGGAGTCCTGCAGTACATTTGGTGCAGTCGGAGCCCCACCGATCCGACACTTATCTTCTATTCTGTGGGTGGGGGGTAAGTTGTTATAATGGGACAACCCCTTTGAGGGTGTCATCATAGTCAATGACCCTGTGGATGAAAGCAGCCATGTTTTCCCAGTCCTGAACAACCCCTTTAAATCAGGACCCCCCCCAAGTCACAGGAGCCGGGCAGCTGAGGCTCCTTGTAGTCTCCTGCAGGTGCCTTACAGATAAACTCTATTTTTGCATAGACTTGTAAGATTGTGGTTCTTCAAAGTCTCTTATTTTGTGAATTAAACCCCTTTTCCGTACCTTCTGCTTTCTCCCTGCCGCACCCCCAGGGTCCACACTCCGGTGGTTCCACGCTGCACTCCACTCCTCTTCCGCTCGACCTGTCTGGATTGCTGAGTTGGTCTTGTATGACCCTCCCCTGTCAAGATCCCATTCACCTGAATACAAAGCTTTCTCGGGGAGGGGCGTCACCCTTCTCTGAGCCTGATTTAGACAGGGGAAGGGTGAAGAGGAGAGTGTCGTGTAACTTGGGGCCGATGGACTTGTTGGAGACACTGTCAGACCTGGCAAGTGAAAAATGGAAGGTAAGGAAGCCACGCTGAACCTCGGTGGCGTTCTCTGTGGAGTACTTCTGTTCTTAGGCCGGTGGTCTGCAAATGATGGCCCTGCAGCTGCTGCCAGACTGCTTCAAGGGCATGCTGGGAGTTGTAGTCTGATAACTGGAGGGTCACAGGTTGCGGACCACTGCTTAGGCCGTTACGTAATCCTTACCTCCTGCCTTTTCCTATCCTGTTGGTAGCGCTGAGTAGTGTTTGCTCTTCTCGCATGCCTCTTTATCCTCCCACCACTCCATGCCTGCGGTTTGGCCCCTGTCTTGCTCCTTCCCATTTCTCTTCACCACCCCTCCCCCCCTCTGTGTGACGCGTTTCTGCCCTATAGTCCTTACACGCTCTGTAGCCTCCAGCCAGAGTATTGCTACCATGTCTACATGCCGTGCGTCATTGGTGGGTGATGGGGCGGCACTGGATACACTGAGCTGGCCTACAGACAAATCTAGGGGGGGGTCTAATATGCATGCGCACCCCCCAGACAGAACGGACTTCCTGCGCATGCGCCAAATGCATTGCCTTTATGGTGAGCGCCGAAGGCCCGGGAGGAATTGATGCATGCTCGTCCTGTGGCATAGAGAGAGGAGATTGCGGGCACTTTTGCGACGTACGGTAATATAGAAAATCGAGCACAGTTACGTTTATTCTTATGTACTGCTCGCCAGGACATGAACTTGCGTTTTCCCGGACGCAGCGGGTTCCGCCAACCCACTTCAGTTACACGTAACACGTCTGTAAAAGAAAGTTTCTCATATACTTACCGTCTGGAAGTTGCGTGGATCTAAACGCTTGGGAACCCGGTCATGTGACGCTCGTCTTCCGAAAATCCCGCTTACGCCGATGTCGCCTCCATTGCCTGGTTTCGGGCTTGAGCTGTGGACGAGATGTCACTTTTGCTGCGGACACAGCCGGAGCTACTCCCCTCCCCGGCGCACGTGCAGACGCCATGGCGAGTATTAGTTCTGGGCCCCGTCCGCAATGGTAGTGACGTCCTGTGCATTGCCAAGACCAGAAACCTGGTAAAGGGCGCAACGTCAGGATCTTCAGAAGAGGCGCATCACATGACTGGTTTGCCGAGCGGCCGAACCACGCAACTTTGGAATGGTAAGGGGCGATTTCACATGAGCGTAGCCAGCGCGGGAAACGCGCTCAGTGTTGGCGCTATTTCCTGTACTGAACGCTGCTTCTGTGTGGCATTCTAATGATTTATAATGCCGTGTGTTCCTGCCCGGCCTTGACTGTACTGATGGCAATTCTGGCAGGAACACACAGCATTATAAGTTATTAGAATGCCGTGAGTCCGTGTCACAGGGCAGGAAATACCGCCGACACACGGAGTGAATAACTCTCGTGAGAATTTGTCCTAAGTATATTACAGACTTTCTTCAGACGCCTTATCTGTAATTAAGGTGGGTTTGCCACCTGAAAAGCCCATTTAATAGTAGGAATACCCCTTTAAAGCTGGCTCTACACAGCACAAGTTTATGCCCTAATATAACGACCATGTTGGGCAGCGGGTCTGTCCAACTACAACTCCCAGCATACCTTGGACTGCACCAAAACCCGGACACTGAATACACGTGGACTGCCTCAGAATCCCGGTGATAAATCTGCAGTGTTTGGGGATTCTTTTAGGTGGGCATGCCCAGAACATGATGCTTTTTTTTTTTGGGGGGGGGGGGGGAATGCTGTGAATCCGCCCAGTAGAAGAATTTTTTAGATGGCTGTAGGTCGTCAGATGACTGTGCAGTAACAGGCTCCGCAGCTTCTGAGATTTTTTTTTTTTTAGCCCAGCCCGCAGGTCGAAGGGTCACACCCCTGGGACAGGAGCCGTAGGTGCTGTTTGTATAGGGAGGTGTGGCGCCGTTTCCATGGACTCTGACCAAAGCTGCTGTTCCTGGAACAAAAAATCCCGTCTGTGGCGTTCGCTGCCGGATATTAACATCCCCCTGTGGGCTGCAGCACGTGGGGCGACTCTGGTCCGTCATTACGGTTTTGTCGCCTTAATCCGCAAACGGATGCGTACAGATGTAGCAGAGCTGAATTTTGTCACAGTGTGTTGTATTTGGGTTTTTATATATCCGCTGTCACTGTACACACTTCAGTATTGATAGGCCGTCAATTTCTGATCGATAGGGGGTCTGACACCCCACGCCTGCTCCAATCAATGGACGGCACTACCCTGAAACCACAGATAGGCGGGGGTCTGAGGTTGTCGGACCTCAAAAAACAAACAAACAAAAAAAAAAAGCTTCTGCAACAGCATGCCGCTATATTGTCAGCTGCCAGAGGGGGGAGAAGACTGATAATGTACAGAGTCCTTCCCCAGCAGCATCGTGGGCTCGGCTCTCACATAAGAACTGGGCCTCATCTGTAATAGCCCTAATAGGGGGTCCACAATATGTACGGGCCCCGGCTGTTTGTTCAACTCATCACAGATGGCTCCACAATCCGGAAGGTGCGGAATGTAGGCACGGAAACCCATGGAAGAATTACGTAGTACCTCTGTGTTTCTGTCCGCACCTCCACACCATAAAAAAAAAAAAAAAAAAAATCTATTTTTTCTTATTTTTTTTGTGGTGCGGACAGATCACGGTGGTGCTCTGCTCGCTCAGTTAACTTTGTCTTCTTAAAGGGGTATTTCCAACGTAGACAATGGGGACATATCGCTAGGATATGTCCCCCGATATCGAGAACGTAGCTGGGAGTTCTGTGCCTGGAGGACCCCAGGTATCCCGGGGGTCCGGCCACCACCAGGTGCAGGTCCCTTGCTGTTCCCATAGCATAAGTGAATGGGAGCGCACAACGCATGCACAGCCACTGCTCCCATTTATTTCTATGGAGCCAACAGAAATACCTGAGCCAGCGCTCAGTGGCCCTATAGAAATGAATGGAGGGCGCATGCGCAGTGCACCCTCCTTCACTTCGGGGGCTCCGTTCTCAATATAGGTGCAGGTCCCAGAGGTGGGACCCGCACCTATCAGACAATGCGGGAATATCCTAGCGATATGCCCCCATTGTCTATGATGGAACAAACCCTTTAAGGAAATATTTTACTGATAGGGGATAAGTGTCTGATTTGCGTCTGTCACGAGATTTGTCCCGCTGTATGACTGGAGTAGCGGTCGAGCATGCACGTTGCGCCCCGTTCATTTCTATCAGACTGCCGGAGATTGTCACCTAACAGCGCTGCCATTCACTTCACTGCGACGTTTTATTTCCAGTACTAATGTATCTGAGCTGGCGAAGGAGCACCTTTTCTTTTAACTCTTCATTGTGCTGCTCTTCCATTATTCCTCTTGGAAATGTATAAGTAAATTTTAAAACTGGGTGTTATCATTCCCCTCGTCGATGTGTCCCTGCCTTCTACACTGTGAGCGCTGACAGGACAGGGTTATATGTTACAGGGACCCCCCCCCCAGCTGGCGATACCCAGTTGTCCATGTAGGCTGGGGCCACATCCGTGACCCCTCAAATGACAAAAAAAAATCTAACACTGCTGCTCGCGACAGTGTGATTTCCCCCCCCCCCAGCCAAAGTCACTCTATAGCTCCTGCCTCATTCACACATTTCTAGTAGGAATAACAGAGGAATAGCACAATCCAGAATTCCCTTTTCAATGGGGCATGTCCCTACACACTTTTTGTCTAAGACAGACCGCATGACTGGACAGTGTGTGTTTCCTTTTTGATTTTTTTTTTTTTAAAGTAATGACATTTTATGTGTTTTGTGCAGAGGATGCCGGCCCCTATCAGACTGCGGGAGCTGATCCGCACCATCCGGACAGCACGCACACAAGCCGAGGAGCGGGAGATGATCCAGAAGGAGTGTGCCGCCATCCGCTCATCATTCCGCGAGGAAGACAACACATATCGCTGCCGCAACGTGGCCAAGCTGCTGTATATGCACATGCTGGGATATCCTGCTCATTTCGGGCAGGTAAGATCTTGGACCTTGATGACATGCAGACAAAAAATAATAAAAGTATGAGGGGGCAGAAGTGCTGGTAAGAGCGTTCTGCCCCATCTGATTTCATTGGCTCTCCTCAGCTTTTTGAGCGTGGGGGGTACGGATCCCTAGAAAGTATATGGGATCTGTGCTCCATACGCTTGGAAATCCGAGCAGAACCATCGAAAACCGAGGAGGCAGACAGAGTGCCTCTTCATGTGTCCAGCAAGGTCAAGTTAAGCTTTAAAGGGGTTGTCCCATGACAATAACGTATCCCCTATCCCAAGGATAATACGGGGTAAGGGTTCTGAATACTGGGGCCCTTGCCAATGATGAGAACAGGGGCCCTTGCTCCCCTATTTGAATGAAGCGCCTGTCACATGTGTACTGCAGCACCATTCCTGTCCATGAGGCTGCCAGAGATAGCCGAGCGCTTATGCTCTGCCATCTTCAGCAGTAGAATGGAGAGTCGAGTTGAATGGAGCGGTGGAAACACATTCATGTCTGCCGATCCATTCAAATGAGGAAGATCGGTCAAAGGGCATCTGTCAGCAGTTTTGTCCCTATGACACCGGCTGACCTGTTACATGTGTACTTGGCAGCTGAAGACATCTGTGCTGGTCCCATGTTCATATGTGTCCGCATTGCTGAGAAATATGATGTTTTCGTATATGCAAATGAGCCTCTAGGAGCAACGGGGGCGTTCCCATTACACCTAGAGCTGCCACTCCCTCTCCACTTTGACTGGGCCAGATATGATGATGTCTACACTGTCAATCAAAGTGCAGAGGGCGCAGCAGTTGTAAAGAGAGCTGAGCCTCTAGGTGTAATGGTAACGCCCCCGTTGCTCCTAGAGGCTCATTTGCATATATTAAAACATCATTTTTCTCAGCAATGAGGACACATATGAACATGGGACCAACACAGATGTCTTCAGCTGCCAAGAGCACATGTAACAGGTCAGTCAGTGTCATAGGGACAAAACTGCTGACAGATGCCCTTTCATGAAGCTCTTGTCATGCACATTACACGAGCAGCAGTTTACCCCTCACAGGACTTCTTCATAAAGCTTCTTCCGGTGTTCAATTATACAGAGGCCTCTTCATTAAGACACTTCATTTTTTTCCTTACTCTTCCTGGTATTTTTTTATAGCCTTTTTTCTTCCTTTTTCTTGTATTTCATGATTTATTTATTTTTTTCACTTTAACATTGCAACTTCAGTTTATATGCGTAAAATGATCCGCCCTCAGACTTGCACTGTCCTCCTTTCCTCTACAGCTGGAGTGCTTGAAACTCATTGCCTCTCAGAAATTCACAGACAAGAGGATCGGTTACCTCGGTGCAATGCTCCTGCTGGATGAAAGACAAGATGTGCACTTGCTGATGACCAATTGCATTAAGAAGTAAGAAATAAACCTGCGTCTGCAGAAGGGAGGGGGGTGGGGGGGTGATCCTTGGCTGCTCCACTCACCTCCCTGCTCGTGTCTATGACACTGGGTATGCTGGGATCAGTAGTTCCACACAACCACTTCTGATCTACTGCACTGATGATAAAGACTAAAGGGAGAGCTCTTCCTCCCATCTCCCCCAGACACATGCATGCTCGGTTGTGCCCCTTAAGGAAGCAGAGAATAAGCCACTTGTTCTCACAGATAGTGATGATCGGGCATGAAGAAATCCAACATGTCTGACTCTCCGACAATCACAGCACCTCCATACACATTAGATGGTCGGCTTCTCCTGCCGGTGTCCCAACTTGTATGACCACATTAACGGTCTCCATGATTGATTGCCTAGATGTTTCCACCTACACCTGATACTGTTCATGTCTCTTGGGATCTGTGTAATGTATACGTAGTGTGGTAGAGGCTGAGCCAAAAGCCAAGTCATTGCCTCCTGACGGACCGCGCTGACTAGAAGATAAACGTGGCTGTATAGCGGCTGTGCTCGGTATGGTGAAGGGGGCTGAGCCGCTCCTAGGCCACGTGACCGATGAACGTCACTGGCATAGGAAAAGCTAAGAGAAGGCCGCGGAGCTCACTGGAGCGCCGGTACCTTCTCAAACAGCTGATCGGCGGGGGTCCCGGGTGTCAGATCCCCACTGATCAGGTACTGATGACCTATCCTGAGGACACATGATCAGTAGTAAAATCCCAGAAAACCCCTTTAATAAGTCTGCATGCCCAGACTGCTTACATCTATCGGCCTGCAGCAGAGCATGGTGGGAATTGTAGTTTTATGACAGCTGGCGGGCCGCAGGTTGGCCATCCCTAATCTAATGCGTATACATTATAACCTGTCCGTATTCCTTGAGACAGTTTATTCCATCTTGTCACCTTTTTGTGTAAATGTAGAATCGCTTAGCGGCGGCAGGATCCTCTTCTCTTGATTATACAAGCTTTTACTGCGTCCGTGACATCATTCCGTGTGGGCGGCACGGAGAAAACAGAATAACAGCTGAGTAATACCTGGCATTCATGGCCGCTCTGCTGTTCTGTGGTCCAGTGCAGCACACTCATTAAAGGGGTATGGCTAGGATACATCATCACTTTCGGATGGCTGGGGATTCCCCAGCCATCCTTTACAGCAGCCTGGTGGACCATAGGAAACTGTAGTCTGGAGATAACACAGTTTTTAATATGAGAGTGTTGTGGGCATGATCTGTGACCTATGCATAGGAAAAGGGGAGGAGGTGACATCACCTGTTGTGGACGGCGGATCCTGTGTTATCATGTCATTGTAATTCTTCCTGTGATGATAATGAGATGACTGCCGAGAAGCGATCTCTACAGAACAGGAAGTGTCAGCCTGTTAGGCCTCATGCACTCAAACAATTTTCTTTCCGTGCATTCCGTTTTTTTTTTTTTTTTGAAGGGTGTATACAGAACCATTGATTTCAATGGGTACGCAAAAAAAAAGGAAGTCCATGTGCGTTCCGTTTCCATATGTCTGTTCCGCAAAAAAATAGAACTGTGTCCTATTACTGTCCGCAGACAGGGATAGGGCTGGCTGTTCTGTTCAGCAAAATTCAGAATGCACACAGACATCATCCGTGTTTTGTGGCCCACAAAATACATACGGAGGCCTTAAAAAGGACCTCTCCCCGCTCCTGACTTGCCTGTGTTAATATCTTCATGCATCCCCCATGTAATAACAATTCTCGGAGCATCTATTCTTATGTCTCTATGTTGTGCCATTCCTTTATTATTCCTGCTAGAAGTTATGAATGAATTGCTAGCAGTCTGCAGTAAGGGTACAGAGGGGAGGTAACCAGTTGGGGGTGTGTTCCTGCACAGTCTGAACATGGCAGCACTGATTGGATAGAGAGAGTCTGTGCAGGGACACACCCCCAACTGGTTACCTCCCCTCTGTACCCTTACTGCAGACTGCTAGCAATTCATTCATAACTTCTAGTAGGAATAATAAAGGAACAGCACAACATAGAGACATAAGAGTAGATGTTCCAGAATTGTTATTACATGGGGAATGCATGAAGGTATTAAAACAGGCATGTCAGGAGTGGAAATGGGTCCCCCTATTTTCTGATGTGTATAATGACAAGGAAAATTAAAATCACATCACCGAAAATTCCTAAATACGTTACTTCAATAAATGGATTCGCCTTTAGTAAATGGACTTCTCCTCTGCTTGCGTTACATCCTATATATAATGCTAACCCGTAACCTCTGCCTTCTAGTGACCTGAACCACAGCACTCAGTATGTGCAGGGTTTGGCCCTGTGCACATTGGGCTGCATGGGATCCTCCGAGATGTGCAGAGACCTGGCAGGAGAGGTCGAGAAACTTCTGAAAACGTCCAACTCCTACCTACGTAAGAAGGTAAGTTTAGAGGTAGTCAGGTCTCATCTGGTCGCCCGGCGTAGGCCTCTGCTTCATCGCCGGCAGCCGACTACATGTTGGGAGTTGTAGATTTGCAATATCTGGAGAGTTTAGAGGATTGGGAACAATATTCGGGGATTGTAGGCATGTCTTGTAAATGTCGTGTGTTCTGTATGTGTCGTCACAGGCTGCCTTATGTGCCGTTCACGTCATCAGAAAGGTCCCTGAGCTCATGGAAATGTTTTTACCTGCAACGAAAAACCTGCTGAACGAGAAGAACCACGGTAAGTAAGAGCTGCATTATCACGGGTGTCATGGGCTTCGTCTTTTGGCCGCGTTTCTACCTTTCACCTTTGTTCTATTCATGATTCATTGTATCATACAGGAGTGCTGCACACCTCCGTGGTGCTCCTGACAGAGATGTGTGAGCGAAGCCCCGACATGCTGACACATTTTAGGAAGGTAGGACTTTATGGCCGTTCTTTCCACCTCCATCTTGGGGCCCCTTGGATCCTCCGCTCTAAAAGACTTTGGGTGACATTTATCATCCCCCTGTACAGCAGAAAACCGGCCTCAAAGTTTGGTGCATGCCATTGGTTGTGCAAAATTTTGAGTTTAGCGCTCTGCTCGCCAAGAGGTGTAGCTGTAGCCGGCCAGGCACATTTATTACAATCTGCACCAGGGAACTGGCATGGATTATAACGGAAATCTGCACCAGGGAACTGGCATGGGTTATAACAGAAATCTACACCAGGGAACTGGCATGGATTATAACGGAAATCTACACCAGGGAACTGGCATGGATTATAACAGAAATCTACACCAGGGAACTGGCATGGGTTATAACAGAAATCTGCACCAGGGAACTGGCATGGATTATAACGGAAATCTACACCAGTTCCCTAGCTCAGTGATTTTCAACCAGTGTGCCTCCAGCTGTTGCAAAACTACAACTCCCATCATGCCCAGGCAGCCTACAGCTATCAGCCTACAGAAGGGCATGGTGGGAGTTGTAGTTTTGCAACAGCTGGAGGCACACTGGTTGAAAATCATTGCCCTAGCTGGTATAGATTTCCATTTTGATGCATGAACCTGCACAGATGAACCACAATTATTTAGGGGCACGCACCTCTTGTGGCACATCTGACGCCAGCAGGGGATAAATTAAGACTGTCCTGTAATATTAATAAATGTCCGCTTTTGGCCTTAAAGGGGGTTGGCTTATTTTTCTTGGCTCGCGTTTAACTATAGGTAGTACCCTGCTGAGACTTGGCTTTGTTGAGCTGTTGGCATTGGTGGATGGCAAGGTTGTCGTTTGAAAATAAAGATGACATTCACATCTGATTACAATGGGTCCTTTGTTTTACCAGTATCGGCTGCCAAACTGCTGATCAGGGGTTCCCAGTATCCCTTCTCCCCCACACACCACCGAAGTTACTGTGATATCCACCATAATGAGAAGAGATGAACTAATTTGGAGGCCTAGTCCACAGAGCTGCATGTAGATCAGTCCGCTCCCTACAGCAGCTTCTGAGATCAGCAGTTTAAACAGGCAATCGGAAGAAACCCTTTAAAGGCTACGGACACCTTTGCACTGAATGGTCTTTGTTCATTAGCTTCCTAAATGCAAAATTTAAGCCACATTCTAAATAGTCTTCGTTAAAAATTTCCAACCCTTTTGCTGCTGTAGAGTTTGTGTTACTCCTTCTGTGTTTATATATGAGAGCTAGTGAAGACAGCAGCATCCTGGACACACAGACCTCACATCCAGCATGAATTACTGGGATGGACTTGGCCATATAAGAAAAATCTAAAACTTTTTAGGTTGTAAACTGAATATCAGGGGATCTGAAATTTTTAAAGTCAAGGTAACCACTAACGCGTGTGACTTTTTATCACGGAAAAGGTGTCCATAGCCTCTAAGCACGGCTTCCTTTTACCTGGTTGCACTCTTTGGAATGACTGCAGCCCTATCTTATAAGATACGTCTGTATATTTGCCGGTCATATTATAAGTGTATGCCACATGTCAGGGTCCCGGGGGTGTACTACATGTAATGTGTATGATGTGAGAACGGCTCCGGTTCTGCTGTTCGCTCCTCCTAACGCCTGCTTCCTGTCTTTTGCTCTCTGCCTGTTTGGGATCCTGCTGCTTGTTAGAATGAGAAGGTAAGCATCATCAGTTGTCGTCTTTTTTTCCCGTATGCCTATTCAATCATGAGAATATGACCTTCCCTCCGTACGTTACAGGACTAAACCTTTCCCCTTCCATTGATTATAACTCTGCCTGTGCTTGTGATGCTGTAGCACGACCTGGCCCATGTAATTCTGGCTCCAGGGGCCTCCTAGATATAGAATATCCAATATGTCAGTGTAAATGTAACGTCCAGTATGTGTATCAGTGACGGTATCGTGTCTGTGTCTGGCGGGAGACCGTTAGGTGGTGAGGTTAACGCTGTCCCTTATCTCCACAGCTTGTTCCTCAGCTAGTTCGTATCCTTAAGAATCTCATAATGTCCGGGTATTCTCCAGAGCATGACGTGTCTGGCATCAGTGACCCTTTCTTACAGGTGAGCAGGAATGTTCTTTATGCCATAATCCATAGGAGTGCGAGAGATTTAAAGGGGTTGTCCGTTTTTTTTTTGTTTTTTTTTCCCCATATTGATGACCAATCCCCATGTCATCAATATCAGATTGGCAGCGGTTCAGCTTCCAGCACCCCGTGTGCCTCTGCCCACAGTGGGCAGAGCAGTGCGCAGGAGCCGGGACCTGAAGAGCGGTGCAACGAGAGATTTCATAACCGGAGAAGAACATTTTGCTAAAGCAGGGGGGGGGCCGGAGCATGGAAAATGGAGGGGTTTGTGATTCAGATCGCCCGGGGGCTTGGGCACCCTCCTGTATAACCAAGCTTCCGGGCATTTGCGGGGGGTCATTTACATATCTGATAAAAGTGTTTTTCTGAGTAATTCAGAGTGGGACATCGTTAACAAAGGTACGGTTTTAATGTGTGTAAGGGGGTCTATAGCCTGATCTGAGCGGTCTATGACGCTCAGATCAGGTGAAAGACTCCCTTAAGTCCCCCTAGAGGACTTGAAAATGTGATAATCAGATTGCCTCTCCCATAGACTACAATGATTTACCTTTGCGGTTTATGGGACATTCAGTACGTTCCTATGGAGCCCTGTCACTGGGGTTAGGCACAGTGTCGTCCACAATATAGAGGCCTTGCTTGGCATTGACATTATTCGGAGCAGTAACCAGCTCCCTCCAGTGTAAAGCTGATGGTGTTATGTAGTCTAGCCTCTCAGAGCTACCCTCAAATAGCAGATTGGTGTTGTGTCGGACTGCTGATCTGCCAGTGATGGACTATCCGGAGGATGATCCATCCTGATGACATTTTATATTATTGTCTTTTAGGTCCGGATACTCCGACTTCTCAGGATTCTTGGTCGAAATGACGATGACTCAAGTGAAGCAATGAATGACATCTTGGCGCAGGTGCATAGTTGTACTATAGTTATAGTATGCTTTACAGGCAGTATAGAAGGCAAACTACACCTTAAAGAAGAACTCCCGCAAAAAATGTTATTCCATGTCCTGCTAGAAATGTACATGATGTAATCTGTAGTGAATGTCATTTTCTTACCAGTGTCTGTATTTGTGAGTTATATCTCCCTGATGCTTCTCATCTGTGTCATGTGACCAGCAATCAGACTCACCAGATAACACAGCATCTTATGTGTGGACAGGAAGTCTAATTCTCTATGTATTCCTATGGGAGCCTCACTCTCAGTCTCATAGGAATGAATAGAGAAGTAACTGGCTTCCTGTCCTGGGTCAGTTGGAGGTCAGGGAGTTGGTCACATGACACAGCTACAATTAGAAGAGAGGGGATAACTCACAAATACAGTCTCTGATAAGAAGATTGCATTCACTACAGATTACATCATGCAGCTTTCTCAGGTCAGAGAATAAAAAATTTTGCGGGAGTTCTACTTTAAGTCTGCACAATTGGCTCAGCTACATGTGCGTGGTATTGCCACTGGGTACTGAGAGAAGCAGCTGGCACACATCTGGTTTGGCTTATCTGCTGGGAAAGGATCACGCAGGTTACAATCAGTATGTCTGATCCTTGCATCCTCCAACTGGAATATAAAAAGTAACGAGAAGCAAATAGTTCCCTGACTCATGTATGCACGTAGGAACTTCTCGAATCATCCCCTTGTACTTCCTAGAAAACATGTGGCACGCTCATGCCTTTATCTAAAAGGAATTTCCATAGTTGGAGCGTGCCACTTGTTAGCTTTGAAGCCCGTATAGTCTGGCCGGTCCTAAACACAAGAACGTCGGAGAGTCTCGCCAGAAAACTGCAGGATCTTCTGAGCAGCACATGTTTTCTGCTCGTCACTTTAATCAATGCCACGAGATGTACAACTAGTGAATGCTGATGGTGACCACGGATTGTGCGAGTCGTAGTGAATGCATCTGCCTAATTCTGCACTCTCATCTTTTCCAGGTTGCAACAAACACAGAAACCAGCAAAAACGTTGGCAACGCCATCCTGTACGAAACAGTCTTAACGATCATGGACATAAAATCAGAAAGCGGCCTGCGGGTGTGTATCTGGGAAGTCGCTGCTGCATTCCTGACACTTCCTCCGGACACGTTATCCAGTGGTGATGCTTAGTCTCAGTTCACACTGCTGCAGCCGGTCCTGCGCTCTCTCTCCAGGCTGTCCTCATGCTGCGTCTCACAGGGACGGTGTAAACCATTTAGGAACCATTCACACGTCCTGCACCCGTTCCACAATTTTGTAGAACGGGTGTGGGCCCATTCATTTTCAATGGGGCCGCAAACGATGCAGATAGTGTTGTCCGCATCTGCACTTCCTTTCCGCTGCCCGCAAAAAAAATACAGCCACGAACAAGAAAAGGCATTTCTATTATAGCTCCAGCCGTGTACTGTCCGCAAAATGCGGGACACATATGGCCGGTGTCTGTGTTTTGCGGATATGCAATTTGCCGACCAAAAGGGTTTTGTGAATGGACCCTTAAAGAAGGAGCTGGAGGATTTGGGATAACATTTTATTCCTTGTGCCGTAAAATCGCCAAGAAGATGATCGCGCCTCTTTGGCCCCTGGTCAGAGTAAACGTATCATATTGTCGTAGGCTGGATTCACACTGGATGTATGATATGTCTGTATTGCTCGGATATGTCACAGTCCATGATGCTGTGAGTTAAAGGGGTTAATATTGGTGTCCTATCTTCAGTATAGGTCATCAGTATCAGATTGGCGGGGGTCCGACAGCCAGCAACCCGCCGATCAGCTGTACGAAGATGCACCAGCACTCGGTGCTTAGGGCAGTGACATCACATTCATTGGTCACATGACCTATTCGCAGCTCAGTCCCATTCAAGTGAATGGGGCTGAGCTTTAATACCAAGCACAGCCACTATACAATGTACGGCGCTTTGACCTCCCCAAACTGCATCCGATCTGATATTGATGGCCTATCCTGAGGATACGCCATCAGTATCTAATTCCTGGATGATCCCTTTAAACCTGCGGTCAGGCCATGACACGGACGTGTGAATCCGGTCGTAGAAACGGCAATCTCACTGGTGAAAATGACCTCAGCTGGATCCCTCACATGCAGGGAAACAATCACTTTACAAGATGTGAACTCCCCTTTCACAATTAGAAACCTGACTGGGACGATATTGCCTGATCTGATTATTATTATTATATTGTCATTATTTATTATTATTATTATTATTATTATTATTATTGCTATTATTTTATTATTGTTATTAATTATTATTATTTTATTATTATTTTATTATTATTTTTCCCTACAGGTTTTAGCCATTAATATCCTGGGACGGTTCTTATTAAATAACGACAAGAATATTCGGTGAGTAATTCTGTATGGAAGTCATGAGGCCTGCAGCAGGTAACGGACAGCGTGCACACGGTTGTGATCATCATGGTGTCTTGTTTGTCTCATTACAGCTATGTGGCTTTGACATCCCTACTGAAAACCGTACAGACGGATCACAATGCAGTCCAGAGACACCGCAGCACCATCGTCGACTGTCTGAAGGACCTGGACGTCTCCATTAAGAGGTGAGAACAGACGTAGATGTCCGGTCCAGTAGCCTGGCGTTCTGCCGGTGACTGTGTGCCGTGTTCTGGGACGACCATGTGATGATTACTGAGTGATCCATCGGCTGAGCTTCACTGCTGACACCACTAATCTGACCGCCTCCCCGGATATGATATATATATTTATTTGCAGCAGTTTTTTCCTGTACATTTCGGACTCCCTTCTGTAAAATCCCTTGCATTGCAGGCGAGCCATGGAGCTGAGCTTTGCATTAGTGAACGGCAACAACATCCGGGGTATGATGAAGGAGCTTCTTTATTTCCTCGACTCCTGTGAACCGGAATTTAAAGCGGATTGTGCCTCGGGAATCTTCTTAGCAGCAGAGAAGTGAGTAACATCTAAGCGACGTTCACCGGCCGCCGCGGCTGCACATAATGCTGCGGATTTCACTTACTTTAATTCCTATTTCTTATAGATATGCTCCTTCAAAGCGGTGGCACATAGACACAATTATGAGAGTCCTCACTACTGTAAGTATCAGAAGACGGGGTTAAGTTTAAAGGGGTTCTCCGAGTTATATATATTGATGACCTATCCTCAGGATAGGTCATCAGTATCAGATCGGCGGGGGTCCGACACCCGGCACCCCCGCCGATCAGCTGTTTGAAGAGGAGGCGCGCACCGTACCAGCACTGCCTCCTCTTCACTGTTTACATGCTGGCCGACACGGGGGTAGTGGTGAGTAGGTGTAATTACACCTCACCGCCCCATTCATTTCTATGGGGAGAATCGCTCCCATACACTTGTATAGTTGGGATCCGTCCCATAGAAATGAATGGGGCAGTTAGATGTAATTACACCTACTCACCACTACCCCCGTGTCGGCCAGCATGTAAACAGTGAAGAGGAGCAGCGCTGGTACGGTCTCCTCTTCAAACAGCTGATCAGCGGGGGTGCCGGGTGTTGGACCCCCGCCGATCTGATATTGATGACCTATCCTGAGGATACATCATCAATATATATAACTCGGAGAACCCCTTTAAAGGGTTATTGCCATCTTGGACATATATGACCTATCCATAGGATATTCCGTAGATGCCTGGCCTCACCTCTGTCGAGAACGGGGTCCCCCAACCCCTTTCTCATCAGGCGGCTGTAGCTTCCAGGCAGAGAATTAATGGAGAAGGGACCATCCTTGAGCTGATGGGAAGCGTGCTAGAATTAGAGCGTGCACATGAGGCATGGTCACCTCTCTATAATCGTTCCCAGCCATTGGCTACATCACCAGGCGGGATGGGGTGTATGTATAGGAGCAGGTCCCATAGGGGGAACCCACATTGATGAGATATTTGTCTAACAGAGGAATACCCCTTTAAATGTGTCCTTGTTGCGGTCATCGTTTCATTTTTATCATCAAATGGAACTAAAGATAGGAGATCACTTCTGTTTGGGGAAACAGTTCACTAATCCGATTTTTGTTAATCTGTGTTTCCAGGCTGGAAGCTACGTGCGGGATGATGCAGTCCCTAATTTAATTCAGCTGATCACTAATAGCAATGAGATGCACGAATACACTGTACAGAAACTCTATAAAGCTATTCTGGATGACATCTCCCAGGTAAGGGGCCACCGTCCCTCCGCTGGGGGCCAACTGTATTGCTTCTGCACAAGCATTAGTCCACTTTAGGGTCCATTCACACGTCCGCATGTGTTTTGCGGATCCGCAAAGCACGCTCAGCGACCATGTGCCAGAACCATAGAAATGACTATTCTTGTCTGTGTCTCCGGACAAGAATAGGACATGTTCTTTTTTTTTGCAAATGAATGGGTCTGCACCCACGAAATGGATGTGGACCCATTATGCAGAAGTGTGAATGGACCCTTAAAGAGGACCTCTCCCCTCTCCTGACAGGTCTGGTTTAATATCTTCATGCATTCCCCATGTAATAACAATTCTGGAACATCTATTCTTTTGGCTCTATGTTGTGCCGTTCCTTTATTATTCCTGCTAGAAGTTATGAATGAATTGCTAGCAGTCTGCAGTAAGGGTACAGAGGGGAGGTAACCAGTTGGAGGTGTGCAGGAATAATAAAGGAACGACACAACATAGAGACATAAGAATAGATGTTCCAGAATTGTTAGTACATGGGGAATGCATGGGGCTATTAAAACAGGCATGTCAGGAGGGGGGAGAGGTCCTCTTTAATCATGAGGACAGGAAAAGTGAGATTTGCGGGAAGGATAAACATGGATAAGCATCCAAAGGGTCTACCTCCTCTTATCAGACGTACACTGGTCCAGCCTGAGCGTGCACTTCAGTGGGAGAGAGGAATAAGCCGCTGCCGAACACCTCTGGGGGCGGCTAACTTTATCTCTTCTGGGAATAAAGGATCGGGCATGTTGAAACCCAGTGTGCCCGATCCTTTCCCAACATCTTTGGTCACAGGAGAGTCAGGTGGCCCCCATACATATTAGATCTTTCAGGTTCTGCAGAGTTCAGTCTAATGTGTATAGGCCCATTAAAGGGGTTATCCAAATTCTTAAACGGTTCACCCATGTGGCGGCTGTGAGGGGCCCGGCACATTGGGGGGGAGGGAGGGGGCTGTTTCAGAATCTGGATAACCCCTCTTAAGGCCATGTTGAGGCACTGCAGATTATAGCAACTCACAGAGTTCACCCCTCACAGTGACGGTGCTATAGGTGAAATCTGCAGCCAAATACAGAGGTATGGCCTTTCCCCCCAAAAAACACCATCCCCCAACTACATGTTAACCCTATAGGGCTGTGATGGCTAACGGAGCTGTGGTAAAACTACGACTCCCAAGATGCCCCCTTGCTTTTGGCTGTTCTCAGAACTCATGAAATGAATAGGGCATGCTGGGAGTCGTAGTTTCACCACAGCTGGAGCGCCGGGTGTTTCCGTCACTGCAATAGGGGATACGCAGATTACTGACTCCCCAGTGGTGGTGTGTTTTTTGTTTTTTTTTTCCTAAAATATGTGCATATTTGGGAGACAATTGCTTTTATTGGTACAAGCCTTGTTCGTGGAACTGGGCGCTACGTTTTTATTCCTCGCTCTTGAGCACATGCAGTTCCTAGTGCGACCACTAGGTGGCACTGCTTTCCTATGTATTTTATATTGGACGTCTGTTCAGTTTTGTTCTACGTGTTCTTTTCTCTCGCAGCAACCTCTGGTCCAGGTGGCCTCGTGGTGCATAGGAGAGTATGGAGACCTGCTGGTATCGGGCCAATGTGAAGAGGAGGAACCTATACAGGTACTAATGCAGTTACCTGCACGGTGTATGAGAGTCCTGTAGGCCATTGATGCAATACTTTAATGAGCTTTCTTTTCTGAACAGGTCACAGAAGACGAGGTTCTGGATATTCTAGAGAGTGTTCTTATTTCTAACATGTCCACATCAGTTACACGAGGCTTTGCACTGACGGCCATTATGAAAAACTCAACTAGGTTCAATAACACAGTCAAGTAAGTACCAGGCTAGATAATGGAGAGGTCGGGAGACCTGGAGCCGAGCGGCACGACAACCATGTTAGCTCTCGTCAAGCCGTTTTCTCACAAAGTCCTCTTTGTTTCTCGCAGCCGCATTAAGAAGGTGGTTTCTATCTATGGGAGCAGCATTGATGTCGAGCTTCAGCAGAGAGCTGTGGAATATAATGCTTTATTCAAGAAATACGACCACATGAGGTGAGAAGCCCAACCCCATACCTCATGACTGCCGCCTTGATTAGTTCATGGGCAGTTCTAACATCTGATGCCTTCTAGGCCTGCACTTCTGGAGAGGATGCCCATCATGGAGAAGACCATGACCAATGGACCAACAGACATAGCGCAAACGAATGGAGAAGCGGAACCTGGAATCATAGATACCAAACCAGTTCCTTCTACTCAACCGCCAGCCAGCCAGGTAGGTGGCATCGAATAGCGCTGCTAAGTTTGAGGGTTAGCCAGTTCATTTTACGACAACAGAAGCGGACATTCTTGTGTTGGATGTCTAGTTGCAGTTACCTGCTTAAAGGGGTTGGACATAACTCCTTCTTCACACGTTCAGCCCCTAGGAGTGAAGCATCGGAGCATGAAACGCATTGCGCAGGGCAAGGGCCAATATAAGTAGGTGGAGCAAGCAATTACAAAGTGCAGCACTAAATACTGCCCCAGCGGAACCAAATACCACAGTGCAGCACTAAATACTGCCCCAGCAGAACCAAATACCACAATGCAGCACTAAATACTGCCCCAACAGAACCAAATACCACAGTGCAGCACTAAATACTGCCCCACAGAACCAAATACCACAGTGCAGCACTAAATACTGCCCCAACAGAACAGAACCAATGCAAATACCACAGTATGCAGCACTAAATACTGCCCCAGCAGAACCAAATACCACAGTGCAGCACTAAATACTGCCCCAGCAGAACCAAATACCACAGTACCACAGCAGCACTAAATACTGCTCCAACAGCAGCAGAACAAAATACCACAGTGCAGCACTAAATACTGCCCCAGCAGAACCAAATACCACAGTGCAGCACTAAATACTGCCCCAACGCAGAACCAAATACCACAGTGCAGCACTAAATACTGCCCCAGCAGAACCAAATACCACAGTGCAGCACTAAATACTACTGCCCCAACAGAACCAAATACCACAGTGCAGCACTAAATACTGCCCCAGCCAGAACCAATAATACCACAGAGTGCAGCACTAAATACTGCCCCAGCAGAACCAAATACCACAGTGCAGCACTAAATACTGCCACAGAACCTGCAGCCCAGCAGAACCAAATACCACAGTGCAGCACTAAATACTGCCCCAGCAGAACCAAATACCACAGTGCAGCACTAAATACTGCCCCAGCAGAACCAAATACCACAGTGCAGCACTAAATACTGCCCCAACAGAACCAAATACCACAGTGCAGCACTAAATACTGCCCCAGCAGAACCAAATACCACAGTGCAGCACTAAATACTGCCCCAGCAGAACCAAATACCACAGTGCAGCACTAAATACTGCCCCAGAAGAACCAAATACCACAGTGCAGCACTAAATACTGCCCCAACAGAACCAGATACCACAGTGCAGCACAATATACCGCCGCTCCTGCTGCAGTATTCCACTGTATTACCATCCTGATGATGACGATAAGGTTGAATTCAGGAGGGCACGCCTTCCAGGTGCATGAATAACTGATGCTCCTAGGATTTATCAAGGCTCAGAGCATCAGACCATTATGTATCTGGCTGGTGGCCGTGAGAATGGCTCAGGTGTCTTCCTGGGTATCAGTCCACCTGCTGAATTCCATATCGGGTCCATCCACGTGGGACACATACTCTGTGGGTTTGCATGTGGCAGTATCTTACAATACCTCTCCAATGGATATGTTTCCTATACTGTCGGCCGCCTACACTAATAATCGGTGGCATCCCGCACATTGACAAATGCAGACGTTGCTAAAAAAGGTGAACATCTGGTGATAACGTTCCAGCTGCTGCTGAGTCATCCAGACTCAGGGAGATTTCTATTTTCAAGTCTACATCTGTTTTATCTTTTCTTCACAGGCCAACGATTTATTAGATCTCTTAGGAGGAAACGACATTCAGCTGGTTATACCCACCGCACCGCCTCCGAAACAATCCACTGTGGGAGGAGAGCTCCTGGATTTACTGGGAGATCTAAATCTTGGAGGTCAGTGTTTGATTAGGGGATGACTGCGCTGTTTCTGAGAGCGACGTCAATGATTTTTTTAAAACGTTTTTCCAGGAATTTGATATTGATGGCCTATCAATATCAGATCAGCAGGGTCTGATTACCGTATATCCCCCCCCCGTCGATCTGCTGCTGTTCGAAGAGTCCTCTGCCCTCCATGAGCACGTAGGCCTCTTCTTACTGTATAATGTATTACGCGGCCTAAGAGCAACTCCGCCCCATTCAAGTAAATGGGGATGAGCTGCAATACCGAGCACAGCCACTACACAATGGACGGCGCTGTGCTTGGGAAGCTGTGAGGACGCCGCAGTGGCCTCTTCAAACAGCTGATTGGCAGGGGACAGACTATCGGCACCCCTAACGATCTGATAATATCCTATCCTGAGTATAGGCCATCAATACCAAATTCTGGGAACCTTTAAGATGTTTACCATCAGAAAAGGGTCAGCAAGGTAATAGACCTACTGAGCTTATGAGGAGACTCTATATTTTGCCCCAAAAATTGGATCATATCCAATCAGGAAAGTGGTGAAACCTGTCACGTAAAATCTCTAGGCTGGAAGGACATTCAGTTCTCCGTGCAGAGTCCATGGCCGCAGCAAAAGTTCTTCCTTTACCTATCCCATTCCCTTGGATCAACTGCTGGCTTTCTCTTAGCAAAGTGTGGCTTCAGCCTTAGGAAAGCTTTCTCGTTTCATCCTGGCTGAATCCAACCCAGCAGTAGGCATGTATACGGCACGGGGAAGCCGTTCAAGGCCTGGGAGCGCAGCACTCCTGGGGAAAGCCGCCTCAGATGTGGTGGTCACAGCATCTGAGGGATTAAATGTCTGCAATCGGTGTTATTGCCGATCAAATATTAGCCCCAGGTGTCTGCTGTGTGAAAGTGGATGAAGCAGACCCCATCTTTAAAGAGACATCTTCAGGAGGTCAAAATACTAATAGCTTTTTGGGTTGAAGTCTGGAAATTTCCTCTGATCTGGTTAGCACACTACCAGAGTCGAAAACTGAGCCACGAATGTCGCAGGTTGTGAGGGATTGTAGCTCATCTCCACTGATGTGAATCAAGCTGCGGACAGTCGGGGCACTGTTTTTGGACAGCGGCCATGTTTTCTTGATCCGGACAATCACTAATAATAGTCTTTATTTTACTGTTGATCGTTTCTGTTCCTTCTTATTCTGTCAGCTCCTCCAGCCCCTGTCCCTCAGATGACTGCACCCCAGCTCTTACTAGACGGACTGTCGGTCCAACCTCTCTTCAACGAAATATCAGGTCAGTACGAAGTCCTCTCTCCTTCTGGATTGAAATATTAAAAGGCTCCCGTCATTTTGGCAAACTTCTGACATGTCGCATTTTTGAGGTGCTGAGACAAGAGGGCAGAGGCGATTACCCGGGCGCTGTGCCCCTTCATTTTCAGCAGATTCATAGAAAGTGCATAGACCTTCTATAAATCCATACATCGCTCTCTAAAGAGAGCTGAACAGATATGGACCGGCACAGAGCTCCGCTGATCGCTTCTGCCCCTTCGTTTTAGTGATCAGCACTCTGTTTGGGATATTGATAGGTTCCCTTTGAAGGACCCATTAGTGTCACCTCTTCACGACTCTCCCCCCGTCTCTCCAGGTATTCCACCCATCACTGCTTACAACAAGAACGGCCTGAAAATCGACTTCAGCTTTGAGCGGTCCAGCACAAACGCCAGCGTGACTGTGATCACAACTCAAGCGTACAACAGCACAGACAGCGAGATGACGGACTACGTGTTCCAGGCAGCAGTACCAAAGGTAGCCCTCGCCGCGTTTGCAGCTGTCGGACCGTATGGTCATTGTCCGTGTATTTGCTGTTTTTCGGCTTCAGGCCAAGAACAATCACTTACCGGTCTGTTTTACTTTCAGACGTTCCAGCTTCAGCTCCTGTCCCCGAGCAGTAATGTCCTTCCACCCTTCAATGCTGGTAGTGTCACGCAGGTCATTAAAGTTCTCAACCCCCAAAAGGTAAATGTGCACGGACAGTAGCAGTCGTCCCTTAGGCTGTGTTCACACAGGGAGAATATGCGGCTTTTAGCTGCGCAATTGCGAGTGAAAAACCTGCAATTTCTACAATTACAGCAAGTGGCAAGTTGTGAGCAAATATCCACAAGTTACCTAAAACAATATGTGCGGATTTATGTGCTTTGCCAGTTGCTGACATTAGCTCCGGTGCGGGTGCCTGCTGACTGCGGACGTTTAACTCCTCAGATGCTGTGGTCAAATGTGATCACTGCGTCTGAGAAGGCTAAAACTCAGAAGTGCACCCTTCTCTGTCAGGTGCACTTCCCCCAGCAGAGATCGGAGAAAACTCCCTTCTGTAATAATGAGCTCATTATTAGTATATCCCAGTTCAGGCCAGCAGGTGGCAGCACCAAACTGGCATATAGCGATTTCTATACAGAATAAGGCAACATTCGGACGGCAGTATGTGTTTTGCGCTTTGCAAAACACGGATACTGGCCGCGTGCGTTCCACATTTTGCCTACTGTCTGGACATGCTCTATCTTTTTTGCGGGGGCCACAGATTGAAAATTACGGATGCAAACCCATCTTTTGCAGCCCCTGTTGAAATGAATAGGTCTGCCGAACGGATGTGTACCCAGAACTGTAGTCATGTGAATGCAACCTAAACTTGGAAACTTTACAAAAAGTTTTGTTTTAAAAAAATAATTTTTTTTTTAAAAAATGTAAAAAAAAAAAATTTAAAACACCTTCCTTTTCCCCAAAATAAAAAAAAAATAAAAAATGTGGGCATTGCCACGTCTGAAATCAGCCACACTATTAAAAATATTTAAAAAGGTATCCCATACATTAAATACCCCATACCCTAAAAACGGGGGGGAGGGAATGTGGCCAATTCTTAGTTTGTTTGTTTTTCATCACTTTATCTCCCCCCCCCCCCCCCCCCCATAAAAAAAATGATTACAAAGAGATCAAAAAGTCATACAAACCCCAAAATGGTATTATCAATAACTTCAGATCATGCTCTGAAAAACAAGCAACCCCCTCCCCCCCCCCCATCTCCGTAAACATAATTATAAAAAAAGTAAAGTTATGGTGGTCAGAATATGGCAATGAAAAATAAAATAAAAAATGTTCAAACTTTTTTTTTCTTCAGTATTAAAACGCAAGAAAAACTATACATATGTGGTATCTCCAGATTCGTACTGACCTGGAGAATAAAGGGCACAAATTATTTTTATTGCTTAGTGAACGCTGTTTAAAAAAACAACAAAAAAACCTGTGGGAATTGCATTCATTTCCCCCATTTCCACCCTGTTTGGATTTTCCTATGCAATGTTAAATGGTGGCATTAGAATGTATAACTAACAAGCCCTCATACGGCTATGTGAATGGAAAAAAAAAAAAATTAAAGGGGTTGTCCGGGTTCAGAGCTGAACCCGGACATACCCTTATATTCACCCAGGCAGCCCGCCTGAACAGGGCATCGGAGCATCTCATGCTGGATTGTGCAGGGCAAGGGCTCTTTTGTTTACATAACACACTGCCGGGCGGACGCTTCCGCCCGGCAGTGAGTTCGGTGACGTCACCGGCTGTAATGGGCCGGCTTTAGCGCTGCCCTAGCCATTTTACTGGCTAGGGCAGCGCTAAAGCCCGCCCATCAGCGCCAGTGACATCACCGGAACCGGGCTAAATGCCTTTGCCCTGTGCTAATTAGCGCAGGGCAAAGGAGGGCATCGGAGCATAGGATGCTCCGATGCCCTGTTCAGGCGGGCTGCCTGGGTGAATATAAGGGTCAGCTCTGAACCCGGACAACCCCTTTAAGGTATGGATATATATAAAAAAAAAAATAAAATAAAAAAAAGTTATGGCTCCGGGAAGCCAGGGAGCGAAAAATGCAAAAATGGAAAATTGTCGTGTCAGGGAGGGGGTTAAAGGGGCGTGACAGAAAATAAAGCTTATTCTTGCATTTTTAGAACAGATTTTGTATATTTGTTTGGCACCATTTTTAAGATCTCTGCTTGCTGTCATCAATAGGAAACTACATTGTTTACCTCCCATTGAACCTGTCCTGGCCAATGTGATGGAAACGTGGCTGCATGGCTTGTTACGTGACGTGGACCCGTGCATCACATGAACACGACTGGAGGTAAACAATGAAGGCGCCAATAATTAACGGTCCCTTTCCTGTTTTTTTTTGTTCCCTGCAGCAACAGCTGCGCATGCGGATCAAGCTGACGTATAACCATAAGGGCTCGGCTATGCAGGACCTCGCCGAAGTGAGCAACTTCCCCCCTCAGTCCTGGCAATAAGACGGCGCTGCGTCTCCTCTCACCCTCCCCACCCAAGATGAAGGAACTCTGGGCTGGAGCCGATGCCCTTGGATTGCCAACGATTGCACTTTGGGCCTTGGGGTAGCTGAAAAGGTTGAGGGACATTCTGCAACCGAGTGAAGCAATGAACACAAGGCAAGGACACTGCTGCCTCTCTCCTCCTCAACGCCAGAGGGAGCAGCCTGGCCTCCTCCAACCCTCACCCTTCCCGCCCGGGAATAAGAGTTGATTTTTCCCAGGCCGGATCTCATGGGATTATTTTTTTGTGTTCGTCTCCTTACCCCCCCCCCCCTCCCCCCTCCCTTTTCTCCTCTGTACATTCCTGCAGACGCCTTCCAGGCTCCTTACTTCACCTCTCTCTAGAACGGAGAGAAGCTCTTGTTTTTAGAATAAACGCCCTAATCCGAGGAACGAATCGCTGCTCCCTTCATTCGCCTGCACTTTCTTCTGGATACTTAACGACCCCCCCCACCTACCTAAAAGTGCTAGTTCTGCAGCCTCTGTCTAAACTAACCTCCCCCCCTTAAATCTGCCACTTGGCGCCTGATAGTAACTTCTTTGTAAATTACTACTGTTAATCTCTTGCAAGGAGCTGTGTCCAGGTTACAGCGCCCCCCGCAGGTTGTATTGGGTTATAGGGCAGGGACGTGGTGGCCTGGCCTGGATCCCTTCTACTGGATGGTATGTAGATTTATGGTACTGAAGCCGTGACTTTCAGTAGGTAGGATGATGCACAGATGTAAAGGAGCCGACTGTATACAGTATCTGATTTATTGTTTTTGTTTTTTTTTTTTTAAATTTTTCGTTAGTTGCAGCTGCTAATTTCTTAATCATTTGTAGATTTGCTGGGCCTGCTAAGGAGAAGGGAAGAGCGGCGTCACCCCCTCAAATGAATGAAATTATTCTGTAAATAATGAGGGGGGGGTGCCGGTAGCTCCGACGTCCTCATGGGAGGCCCGGGAATGATCCGCCTGCCCCTCTCTGCCGCGTAGAAACGGTTTCGCCGGTGAAATTAGTTTGGATCATTCGTTAAGAACAAAGGCAGCAGCAGCAAAAAAAAAAAAAAAGAGAGAGACACCCCTCCTACACCCCTCGCCCCCGCAGTCCTGGTGTGGCCTCTTGCCTAATACTTGGGCAGACGTTTTATTTGCCACATGTTGGTACTCTGTTTTTATTTTTTTTGTTTTTTTTTCCGGGGCTCCCTACTGTAAAATCAATTAATTTCCCCTCCCCGTTCCAGTACGTTACAACTTTCTTCAGACCACCCTCCCATCTCTTGCCGCACCCCACCCCACCCCCTCCGGCGGCCTCATCGAAAAGGAACATTCAAATTCCGTCTGTGAGAGGGGTGGACAACGAACTGCTAATTACCGCAGACTTATTTTTGAGATGTAAAAGCAAAACTTGTAAAAAAAAAAACTTAAAAAAAAAAAAAAAAGTCATCGGGGAGCATTAAGGGTGTAAACATTTTCATGGGTTACTAGACTGCTGTGTATTATCGTCTTTTGGTTGAAACAAATTATGAAAAGTGACTAATAAAGAGTTAAAAAAAACAAACAAAAAAATACTTTCATTATGGTTTTGTTCTTAAAAACTCCCACAAAAATGTTTATTCTCTGACCTGTTAGAAAGGTGCATGATGTAATCTGTAGTGAATGTAATCTTCTCATCAGTGACTGTATCTGTGAGTTATCCCCTCTCTTCTAATTGTAGCTGGGTCATGTGACCAACTCCCTGACCTCCAACTGACCCAGGACGGGAAGCCAGTTACTGCTCTATTCATTCCTATGAGACTGAAAATGAGGCTCCCATAGGAATACATAGAGAAATAGACTTCCTGTCCACACATAAGATGCTGTGTTATCTGGTGAGTCTGATTGCTGGTCACATGACACAGATGAGAAACATCAGGGAGATCTAACTCACAAATACAGACACTGGTAAGAAAATGACATTCACTACAGATTACATCATGTACATTTCTAGCAGGACATGGAATAACATTTTTTGCGGGAGTTCTTCTTTAAGTTTTAGAGGTTTTGCCGTTAAATTATGTGACCTTTAAAGTAAACGTCCACCATGTTCATTTTAGTCCAAAAAACTGTACTGATTTATGACTTAGTTTCAAATCCCCTGCACAGAATTCAATTGCAAAACACTCCCGGCAGCCGCCACTAGAGGGAGCGAATTTACCATATGGTTAGAGTATAAACAGGACTCGGTCATTTCTTCAGCTCCCTCTAGTGGTGGCTGCAGGTAATTTACAGCCTTCTATAAAGATATATTAAGAAGTGGATAAGCTCATAATTGTGGACTTAATGAAGTTTTAAAAAAAAGGTGGACAATCACTTGGAACAAAAAAAAATGAAGGGACTGCAGTGCTGGTTTAGGCTCCGCATGGAACTGCAGGAATACCCCTTTAGAGTTTATAGTTCATGCAAACGGATGTGCAAAAAATACGGATGACCTCCGTGTGCATTGCGTATTTTGCGGAACAGAACAGCCGGTCCCTAATATTGAACAGACATACAGGAACGGAATGCACACGGAGTAACTTGGTTATTTTTTGCAGACCCATTGAAATGAATGGTTCCGCAAAAAAAAAACTGACACGGCAATAAAATACGTTCGCGTGCATGAGCCATTAGTGTAGTGATCTGTCTTCAGGCGTCCTCTTCCATAGTAAGGTAGAATTTATACGCCATTCAGAAGCTGTGGAAAGCTGGGTGACGGCTCCTGCAGACCATGTAACGTTCCCACCCAGAAGGGATGACTCTCAGGTAAGTCATTATTTTTCTTCTTCTAATTTTAGGAGGAAATGTTTTTTGTGTACTTTAGGCTTCTATTCACACAGCGCTGTCAATTTCTGGGTTCTCACTGCGAAATCATGGCAAAATGCAGCAGATTTTGCAGCGGTTTCACAAAAAACACTGTTTTGCTGCAATTTTGCGGTAATCGCAACCTGAAACCGGAATTTGACTGCACAGTGTGAATAAGTCTTTAGGCAAAGGCACCTATAAGTAGTTTTTTTTTTTTGACGCTCTGTGGCTGTTTTAATTTCTGTGAGGCAAAAAAGCCACTAAAACCCAGCGGAGCTAGTCGTCAGTGTATTTCAGGGGATTTCTGGGATTTTACATAGGCCTATCGTCAGGAGGTTGAGAGAATGATGGGGATCCGACTCCAGGCACCCCTGCCGATAGCTGATGAGGCCGCGGCGCCCCCTCATCTTCTCAGCTTTGCCGTTTCATGCAGAAATGATGGAGTTGTACCATCTGTATTACAGCACTATACCTTTAATGGTGACCCGTCCCCTCTCCTGACAGATCTGTCTTCCCCATGTAATACCAGTTCTGGAGCTTCTATTCTTACAGCTCTGTGTTGGGTTGTTCCTCTCTTATTCCCCCTAGAAGTTTATAAATAAATTGCCACTCACTGCAAAATTGTCCAGGCAGGTTAAGGACACAAGAAGGCAATGGGGAACACCTGTTGGTTTATTTGACATTTCTGGGAGGAATAACAGAGGAACATCCCACAGCAGAGAGAGAATAAATGATGACAATGTGATCAGAGGCGGAAGCCTAAGCACGTATGACCTGACCGGCAGTTTTTATGTTTGTATTTGATTTCTAGGCGTTTTGCTGCAGACTCTGAAGTACATTTAATCCACCTCTTTCTAATAATCCAGAATAATCTGGTAAATGTCAGGTCCTAATAATAGCCGAAAACTAAAGATAGAGTTTAGGCTCACGTGCTTGTGGGGAATGGACTTGTCCTCAGCAGTCCGGGCCCGGTCAGGACTTGAATTTACCTCCCACGTCTAGGCGACTCAGATTTATTCGAGTCATGTGTCCTTAGTGGTGCATTAATCACCATCTGCTGCAAAACTACAACTCCCAGCATGATGCTGCAAACCAGTGGTCTCCAACCAGGGGCTCTCTAGCTGGTGTATAACTACAACTCCCAGTATGGCCGGACAGACACCTGTTTATAGCACAGAACTGCAGTATATCCAATGTGTGTCGGGTTTTTACGTCCCTTGGTCTTTTTTTTTTCTCGTTTGGATTCCGTTTTTTCAGTGGTCCTGTAGACTTAAAGGGATATCCCGGTTTTTACAAGTTATCCCCTATCCACAGAATAGGGGGGTAACTATCAGATCAGTGTGGGGGTGGGGGGGTCCTACTGCCAAGACCCCCACTGATCACGCTAACAGGGACCCCTTACCACTCAGGACCCCCCGAACTGTTAGATTGGTAGGGTCCCCACCAATCAAAAGAACGTGGAGCCCCCCGAAATGAACGGTCAGGTATGCAAACTTTTGGAAATAATTGAGCGCTGTGCGCTTTTATCTCCAGAGCTCCCATAGAGATGAATGGAGCGGCAATGCGCATGCTCAGCCTGGCGCTCCGTTTTATTTGAAGAAAGTACGTGAATGTGAGGTCCTTTCTTGTAGATTCGCCCGTATCTGTATGCGCTGACCCATTGATTTCGATGGAGCAGTGCATACGCCTGCACTCTTCGCCGATCCCTGTGGGCGCTCAACAAAATAATAGATAGTTATATTATATATATTATATGCAGTACAGACCAAAAGTTTGGACACACCTTCTCATTCAAAGAGTTTTCTGTATTTTCATGACTATGATAATTGTAGATTCACACTGAAGGCATCAAAACTATGAATTAACACGTGTGGAATTATAGACTTAACAAAAAAGTGTGAAACAAACTGAAATATGTCTTATATTCTAGGTTCTTCACAGTAGCCACCTTTTGCTTTGATTACTGCTTTGCACACTCTTGGCATTCTCTTGATGAGCTTCAAGAGGTAGTCACCTGAAATGGTATTCCAACAGTCTTGAAGGAGTTCCCAGAGAAGCTTAGCACTTGTTGGCCCTTTTGCCTTCACTCTGCGGTCCATCTCACCCCAAACCATCTGGATTGGGTTCAGGTCTGGTGACTGTGGAGGCCAGGTCATCTGGCGTAGCACCCCATCACTCTCCTTCTTGGTCAAATAGCCCTTACACAGCCTGGAGGTGTTTGGGGTCATTTTCCTGTTGATAAATAAATGATGGTCCAAGTAAACGACAAACAGAAGGAATAGCATGCCGCTGCAAGATGCTGTGGTAGCCATGCTGGTTCAGTATAAATCCTGAACAGTGTCACCAGCAAAGCCCCCCCACACCATCACACCTCCTCCTCCATGCTTCACGGTGGGAACCAGGCATGTAGAGTCCATCCCTTCACCTTTTCTGCATCGCACAAAGACACGGTGGTTGGAACCAAAGATCTCAAATTTGGACTCATCAGACCAAAGCGCAGATTTCCACTGGTCTAATGTCCATTCCTTGTGTTCTCCTTAGCAGTGGTTTCCACCATGAAGGCCTGCTGCACACAGTCTCCTCTTAACAGTTGTTGTAGAGATGTGTCTGCTGCTAGAACTCCATGTGGCATTGACCTGGTCTCTAATCTGAGCTGCTGTTAACCTGCGATTTCTGAGGCTGGTGACTCGGATGAACTTATCCTCCGCAGCAGAGGTGACTCTTGGTCTTCCATTCCTGGGGCGGTCCTCATGTCAGACAGTTTCTTTGTAGCACTTTGATGGTTTTTGCGACTGTATTTGGAGACACTTTCAAAGTTTTCCCAATTTTTCGGACTGACTAACCTTCATTTCTTAACGTAATGATGGCCACTCGTTTTTCTTTACTTAGCTGCTTTTTTCTTACCATAATACAAATTCTCACAGTCTATTCAGTAGGACTATCAGCTGTGTATCCACCTGACTTCTGCCCGACACAACTCATGGTCCCAACCCCATTTATAAGGCAAGAAATCCCACTTATTAAACCTGTGAAGTGAAAACCATTTCAGGTGACGACCTCTTGAAGCTCATCAAGAGAATGCCAAGAGTGTGCAAAGCAGTAATCAAAGCAAAAGGTGGCTACTTTGAAGAACCTAGAATATAAGACATATTTACAGTTGTTTCACACTTTTTTGTTAAGTATATAATTCCACACGTGTTAATTCATAGTTTTGATGCCTTCAGTGTGAATCTACAATTTCATAGTCATAAAATAACAGAAAACTCTTTAAATGAGAAGGTGTGTCCAAACCTTTGGTCTGTACTGTATATATCTATTATTATACTAATAATAGAACAAGTAAGAATGGTAGTGCTTGACCCTCCATGATCACCTGAGATTATACCATTTTCAGGCTGCATAGGGGTGTCAGTAGTCTATTTTCACATCTCTCTGAGTGTATGGAAACTGCAGAGTTTGATTACTCTGGGCTTTTTGTAACTCCGCTGCAAGGAATTTGGAGTAACTGGGAATGCAGGTGTTCATTTATGGGATAAGTGATCAAAATTCATTAGAAATTATTATTTTTTTTTGGCTTCACCGATCCCTTGCAATTTACGCAGAGCAGGGGTCAGCAACTTTTAACTCTCCAGCTGTTGTGAAACTACAATTCCCAGCATGCTCCATTCATTTCTATGGATGTTCTGGGAATAACAGTAAGTAGGCATGCTGGGAGTTGTAGTTTTGCAACAGCTGGAGTGCTGGAGGTTGCTCAGCCCTTTTATAGTATGTGATAAGCTGATCTCAGCCCTCTCCTGCGCCCCAATGTTCATTCTTAAAGGGCAGCTCCATGTATCTATAAGTGTTGTGAGGGTTAATGATCAGCCCTTTCCAGGATCCAGTTGTACAATGGGTATAATCATTAACCAGCTGACTGTAAAGGGCAGCTGCCCCAGTGCCCTAACCTTACACGGCTCGCGTCGCGCCTCATACGTCACGAGAAGGGCAAGGTACAGACAGCAGGTGAGGTGCCAGCAGTTAAGATGGCAGCGGGGGCGGCTTAATTTGCTGAAAATTACTGTACGCAAAGTGGGCGGGCCATTTTATTGGATTAGCAGCACAAGTGTCAGTCTCTGCGTGATTGGCTGAACGGATCTTACTGTCATTCGACTAGTGGGCGGGGACTCCGGGGATTGGCTGGACGTCTGCTGGCTGTCAGTCGTTCTGCAAGCCGTGGAAATGGACGGCCAGAGACCGGGTCCTGTCGTGGGACCCAACGGGGAGGGAGGGCCTGAACCGAACCGGCCCAATACCGGTGCACGGGGAGCAGCGGTTCGAGTGCTTAAGGTGGGCGTCTGTCATTGGAGGTGACTGGCTGCATGAAGCGTGTGATGGAGAGCAGCGCTGTGCTGACAGATTATGGCCAGTGCTCCTCAGCGCCCCCTGCTGGTACACAGCTGTCACCTGCCGTGTGCTGTGCAGAGGTGTAGTGTGCTTGTACTTGTTCTGTGCTGTCCACCTGTACAGAAGAATACCTGTATACAGGTGTCTCCTATAGACCCCCCTGTCTATATTATGTATATGGTCTTGTATACAGGTGCCTCCTATAGACCTCAATAACTGTATCATGTATATGGTCCCTGTATACAGGTGTCTCCTATATCTGTCTATATCATGTATATGGTCCTGTATACAGGTGTCTCCTATATCTGTCTATATCGTGTATATGGTCCTGTATACAGGTGTCTCCTATAGACTTCCTTGTCTATATTATGTATATGGTCCTGTATACAGGTGTCTCCTATAGACCTCCCTGTCTATATCGTGTATATGGTCCTGTATACAAGTGTCTCCTATATCTGTCTATATCATGTATATGGTCCTGTATACAGGTGTCTCCTATAGACCTCCTTGTCTATATTATGTATATGGTCCTGTATACAGGTGTCGCCTATAGACCTCCCTGTCTATATCATGTATATGGGTCCTGTATACAGGTGTCTCCTATATCTGTCTATATCATGTATATGGTCCTGTATACAGGTGTCTCCTATATCTGTCTATATCATGTATATGGTCCCTGTATACAGGTGTCTCCTATAGACCTCCCTGTCTATATTATGTATATGGTCCTGTATACAGGTGTCTCCTATAGACCTCAATAACTGTATCATGTATATGGTCCCTGTATACAGGTGTCTCCTATATCTGTCTATATCGTGTATATGGTCCTGTATACAGGTGTCTCCTATATCTGTCTATATCATGTATATGGTCCTGTATACAGGTGTCTCCTATAGACCTCCCTGTCTATATCATGTATATGGTCCTGTATACAGGTGTCTCCTATATCTGTCTATATCGTGTATATGGTCCTGTATACAGGTGTCTCCTATATCTGTCTATATCATGTATATGGTCCTGTATACAGGTGTCTCCTATATCTGTCTATATCATGTATATGGTCCCTGTATACAGCTGTAACGGAGGGGCAGGCTGGAGGCACCTGGGGGGCAGGCTGGTGGCACCAGGGCCTGATGGCATATAGGAATGATGGCATGGGGGGAGTCTGATGACTTTTTATAAAGGTAAACGTTCTTTTAATTAGTTATTTCTTGTTAGAGTACTCGATTAATCGTTGGATTAATCAATAGATTACTTGATTACTAAAATAATCATTTGCTGCAGCCCTATTCTAGGTATGGGTAACGAGAAAGTGCCCAGTGTCTACTCATAGGAAATCTGCAAGAAATAATCCTGTTGGACAGTGTGCAAAAACATTTTCTATGTACAAGAATATAACTACTATAATACTGCTCCCATGTACAAGAATATAACTACTATAATACTGCTCCTATGTACAAGAATATAACTACTATAATACTGCTCCTATGTACAAGAATATAACTACTATAATACTGCTCCTATGTACAAGAATATAACTACTATAATACTGCTCCTATGTACAAGAATATAACTACTATAATACTGCTCCTATGTACAAGAATATAACTACTATAATACTGCTCCTATGTACAAGAATATAACTACTATAATACTGCTCCTATGTACAAGAATATAACTACTATAATACTACCTCCTATGTACAAGAATATAACTACTATAATACTGCTCCTACTATGTACAAGAATATAACTACTATAAACTGCTCCTATGTACAAGAATATAACTACTATAATACTGCTCCTATGTACAAGAATATAACTACTATAATACTGCTCCTATGTACAAGAATATAACTACTATAATACTGCTCCTATGTACAAGAATATAACTACTATAATACTGCCTCCTATGTACAAGAATATAACTACTATAATACTGCTCCTATGTACAAGAATATAACTACTATATATACTGCCTCCTATGTACAAGAATATAACTACTACTATAATACTGCCTCCTATGTACAAGAATATATACTACTATAATACTGCTCCTATGTACAAGAATATAACTGCTATAATACTGCCTCCTATGTACAAGAATATAACTACTATAATACTGCTCCTATGTACAAGAATATAACTACTATAATACTGCTCCTATGTACAAGAATATAACTACTATAATACTGCTCCCTACTTTTAAGTATGTATCTAGGAGGAGGATCTGAAGAAAGGATGATATCTCTTGAGACATTTTATAGCTATAATTATTTAAGATTTCATCTGCAGTATTTTTTCACCCGGGTGCCTGATTAGGATTTTTTTTTTTAAACAAGCCTGTGTAGCCCAGAGAGGCAGTCTGCTGTATAGTGAATAAATATGTGAAGTGCCGCCAGCAGAGGGAGCTGTTAGAAGTAAACTGGTTATCAGTAGGCTGCAGCTGCTTCCTTATGGATTTGGACTGATGGAGGAAAATTTTACATTTTTTTTTACAGAGAAATATGAAACGCAGCGGGAGTAAAAATTGCTTGAGTCAGAAATGCTGTTTGGGATCACGAGAGAAAGAATGGCTGAGAGAAGACCCCAGCAGAGGATGTGTCTACGTCTATGGCACGGACCACACATCCTCCATTTGTGATCTCCACGTGGTCCTCTGCACTGTGGACACCATGGCCTCTGAGATCCTGCTCAGTGAAGGGACGGAGAACCTGTATGTGCAGCTCAATGGAGACCTGGTCAGGTGAGAAGACTGTGAGCATGGTCTAAGGTGGTCCTACAATGTGTCTGCTGCTCCTCAGGCAAAGTACAGGCTGCCATAAACAGCAACCTGTACCCTGCAGACTCCTCATACTTCTGCTGCCCTCTTTCCACTATGTCCTTGCTTTTAGAGAGAAATATTCAGATAAACACAAATAGAGCCAGGTAAGTTCCAGAGTGGAGGTCACCCCAACTACTTACCTTATCTGGTGCCTCCATTCGTGAACACCAGTGCTGCCATCTTGGTTGAGCACCTCTTCCTAGTGATGCGGCGTGCAGGCGTGTCTAAAGAACCTTGCACTGTCCCCATAGGTTCTTCAGTATCCTTAAAGGGAGTGTTTTATTTTCTTGAAAAAATTTTTCTTGAAACTTTTTGGGTTTTTTTTTGGGTGGGGGGGGGAGAAATACACCTGACATTGGGGGCATATCCATCAATATCTCAGATGATAAACCCCTTTAACTCAGAATTTCTTACTAGGATGTATGGAAAAAGCCTTTTAAAGAGAGTCCGTCAGTCGTCTTGACCACTAAAAACTGCAGACCCTGCTGGATAGGTGATGGGTAAAGCAGTTTAATCATACCTAGGTTAATGGGGACGCCACCTGCATAAGAACCACTAGGGATGTGATCACAAGTGTCCTGTGGGGCGGTCCTTTTATCTCCAGGACTCTCTGCACTGACCTATACTCTTGACTGACGTCTCTGGTGGTCTTCTGGTTGGACGTTAGAGCTGTCACTCAAGTGCAGGGGGTTGGGTCTGGGGAGAGTTTGGTGCAAAGAGTCCAGGACACTGCAGATAAAAGGACCGCCCACAGGACACTTGTGATCACATCACTAGTGGGTCTTAAACTTGTTTTCCTCGGTCATGCAGGTAGCGTCACCTTTAACCTAGGTATGAAGCTGCTTTACCCCTCAACTATCTACCACTGTCAGCAGGTTTGACAGGTCAGGACTGCTGAAAATCTCCCCTTAAGTGGATTGTCCTGCTGGAAATCCCATCGTCCTATGTACTATTAGGTCATTCTGTGTTTATAGAGAGGGGTCCTCTGGTCAGGATCCTCATCTCTTGGTTGCAGGTAGCCTTTTTGGAGGACTTCTCTCCTGCATTACCCAGACAATCCATTGGCTGGATTGGGAACAGATGTAATTCTTAATTTATCCTGTGGTGGCGCTGCAGGGAAATCGAACACTTAGAAATATTAGAGCTGATCGCTGGAGGTCCCAGCAGGTGGACTCTTAGTGATTCTCTACCCTCCTCACGATAGTAAGGATTGTCCAAAGTGGAGAGAGAGCCTCAGTCTCTGGAGGACCTGTCATGGACATGCATTACACAGACAGTCCATATATTTCATTGAGGACTTTGTAATCCCTCTTTTCCCCTGTGGAGGCGCTGCAGGGAAAGCAAACACTTACTGCTCAGTGACGACCAGTTTGGCCACTGTTACATCTAGGATTCCCCGGCTCGTGGACAGCGTGTGACTATTGCAGGTGAGGGGACATCGCTATGAAACTAGTAAGATTAGCTGTTTAGCGGTTGTATTACCCCGAGAGTAAGACGTGGCGGCGGCCTCCTGCAGTATATCATCAGGTGTATACCTGGCACCGCTCCGGGGCTGATAACATTGTCCACTGCAGATACTGGAAGACTTGGCCGGTTTGTCTTGAGATTAGGCGGCACTTCGATAAAGATGTTTATTCGTTAGATTGGCATTGTGTACGGAGGCTCGTTGTGTAATGGCGGGGGAGGGGCTGGAGAAGGGACCTGGTTGTAAGCACGCTTCAGCCGTGATCAGTCAGGGGACGACCACACGGGACGTAATATCCGTGTAAAAGACTCCGCCACGGATTTGGCAACAAAAACTGCAGCAAAATCTGTGTGAAGTTGTCGTAGATTTCACTTAAGTGTTGCTAAGGGAGAAATCCGTGGTACGTTTCCACAGTTACTTAAAGGGGTATTCCCATCTGGGACATTGGTGGCATGTCGCTCGGATATGGCATTAGTGTCAGATAGATGTGGGCCCCACCTCTGGGACCCGCTCCTGTCTCCAGAACGGACCCTCGAAGTAAAAAGAGAGCAGCAGAGTATGTGCGGCCACCCTCATGAGTTCCAAAAATAGTTAGGCGCAAAGTCCCAAAGTGGTGAATGGAGGGCATACCACGCATGCACAGCCACAGGGGTGAATGGGAGGGGTGGCTGTGCCTGCAGGGGGGGCTCTTCTTCACTTTGGGGGCCCCGTTCTGGAGATAGGAGTGAGTATCCGAGGACATATTCTAGTGATGTTATCAATGTGTAAGATGAGAATACCCCTTTAAAATCTCCTGTAGATGCCGCTGTGTAATTGCGCAGCATATATGCTGCATGTGAACTTACCCTTAAAGGGGTATTCTCATCTTGTACAATGGGGGCATATCACTAGGATATGTCCCCATTGTCCTTATAGGTGCGGGTCCCACCACCTATATCGAATTCGGAGGGAGAAGCACTGTGCCTGGAGGACCCTTCCGTTTTTTTTTGCTGACCCAATTGAAATGAATGGTTCCGCGTATGGTCACGCAAAAAAAAAACAGAAAATAAATACGGTCGTGTGAATGAGCCCTAATATAGACAGTATCTCAAAAAAAGTCAGTACCACCCCTCACATTTGTGTAAATATTTTATTCTATCTTTTCCTGGAACAACACTGAAGATCTGACACTTTTGATACAATGTACAGTAGTCAGTGTACAGTTTGTATAACAGTGTAAATTGGCCGTGACCTCAAAATAACGCAACACCACAGTCCATTAATGTCTAAACCGCTGGTAACAAAAGTGAGGACACCCCTAAGTGAGAATGGTCAAATTGTGCCCAATTATCCATTTTCCCTCCCCCGGTGTCATGTGACTCGTTAGTGTTACAAGGTCTCAGGTGTGAATGGGGAGCAGGTGTGTTACATTAGGTGTTATCGCTCTTACACTCTCTCATACTTGTGAATGGAAGTTCAAAGTGGCTCCTCAAGGCACCAACCCCAAACACCTCTAAGACGACAAATGCCTTGTAAAGTACCTGAGGGTAAAGGTGCCGGACTGGCCGAGCATGTCTCCAGACCTATACCCTATGGAGCATCTGTGGGGCCTCCTCAAACAGAAGGTGGAGGAGCGCAAGGTCTGTAACATCCACCAGTTACGTGATGTCATCATGAAGGAGGAAGAGGATTCCAGAGGAACCTGTGAAGATCTAGTGACCTCCATGTCCAAGAGAGTTAAGGGCTTGAAATTAATGGTGGACACACAGAATAGGGACACTCGGCACAATTTGGTCATTATCACTTAGGGGTGTCCTCCCTTTTGTTACCAGCGGTTCAGACAGGGTGACACCATAGACTATCATTACAAAAAATGTTGCAATGTAGTTGTACCCATTTTGTCTACAAACTCTTTTGGACTGTACAGGACGCTGTATCTCTTTCCCTTTGTCCTTCCCTCATGCTTTACGCTGCAGCTTCACTTGTTCAGTCTGACTAGTGGGTATAATCACCAGGCATTGAAACCCTAAAACTGATTTCTATTAGAGCAGCTTTAGAATGATTACAATCTACAAGGACATAAGCCACGTGCCTTTAGGTGCATCGTCTATGGCTTACGGCTTTACCCAGGATATGAACATATAGATAGCGGTACATTTTTTATTTTATTTTTTTGTTTTGTTTTCAGGAGGTTAGAACCTGAAGAACGACCCCTGCACATCATCTACAAGTACTTGTCCGATCTGGGATTTCGGGACACTGCTCGGATCCAGGAAGAGGCCGCCCACTCCGATCTTAGCTGCATGATTCGGTTTTATAATGGTAAGACATGGGGAGCGGCGGGGTCCTCGTGTCCTGGGCTTCTGATGGGTGCCTCCGTTCCACCCTTGTGCTTGAAGAATCTGCAGATCTTGAGATTTCTCATCATAAGCTAATCCCAGCCCTATGACCGGCGGCAGAGAAACAATGCGGCACTTCAGGTTTATGTTACCTTTTTTTTTTTTTTTTTTGGGGTAAAAGTTTAAAGTGCATTTTTGGTTTCAGAAAATTTCTGAGGTTTTTATCAGTGGGGGGGGGGGGGGGGGGTTTCCAGGGACTAAGATCCCCACTGATCTCTGAAACGAGGGGTCAGAGGTGCTCAGCTGGGTGTTGAACCTGTTCGCCTCTGCTAGATGCCAGAAGAATCCTATGGGCATTTAAAGGGGTTGTTGGGAGTCCCTCATTTGAAGCCTCCATGCACTAGTCAGAGCAGAGAGAGTATCTACGAAGGACATCCTTCTGGAGGACCCAGCACATGTTCCTTACACTGACAACCCAATGGCCCATTCATTGGGCACCATGTAATACTTCATTTCTCCTGCGGAGGTGCTGCAGGGGAATTAAACATTTGCTACCTGGTTTGTTTTAAAGGGGTTATCCCGTCTCAGACAATGGGGGAGTATCGCTAGCATATGCCTCCATTGTCTAACAGGTGCGGGTCCCACCACTGGGACCCACACCTATATCGAGAAGGAGGGCGCACTGCGCATGCGCAGCCGCCCTCCATTCACCTATAAGACAATGGGGGCATATCCTAGTGATATGCCCCTATTGTCTGAGATGGGAATACCCCTTTAATATGGCAATATGAAGAAGTGGCGAGAGGGCGCGGTATTGCTATTTCTTTGCTATGGCGATATTATAATGAGCCTGTGAGTCCGAGGGGTTACGGTTTCAAACCCCATCCCCCCCTTGATTGCAGTGGGTTCTGTAACCATAGACTTTCTGTATCTTTCAGAGAAAGCCAGTTCTTTGGAGCAGCTGGACCGGATTCTGCTGTCGGGGGTGTATAATGTGCGCAAGGGCAAAACCCAGCTTCACAAGTGGGCGGAGAGGATGGTGGTGCTGTGCGGGACCTGCCTAATTGTGTCATCCGTGAAGGATTGTCAGACGGGGAAGATGCACATTCTGCCCCTTGTGGGTGGCAAGGTGAGGCCCCTGGCATCGTGGCGACTTCCTTCATGCAGCTGACACACTTTTATGAGACAGTCACCTCTGTACACAGTCCTGATGGGACAGGGAAACATGCGTGTTACACGTAGGGTCGGTTTTCACAAGCTCATTTACATAGAGGTTATGGATGCAGGTTTCAGCTTGACCCGAATGCCGAGTGGGTGCGTTGATGTCACCAGTGCCTTCAGGTTTTATGCAGGGGCCTTCTCATAGCTATCCCTTATATAATGTTCTGTGCTGTAGGGAAATTTTTTTTTTAAATAATGAAAAAATTGGGTGTGCTGAATTGTAGGCTAATGCACACACCTGGGGTATCATTGGCAGGACTACCCAAAATGACTATTGTGCAGAGGTTGGCAGAAGATATTCCTATCCAGAGGATCCTTCTCTCTCTTTGGACCAAATAATGAAAATGCAGCTCTCTCAGCCTCTAGCACAGCGGGAAGTCGCAGCATCTCCCACAGTAAAGAAACTGCAGCAGAAAAATCTGGTCCACAAATGCTGCTGTATTCTGGGGGAGAATTCCATTTTGACGAGGGGCCGACCGTCTAGTCTTGTGTATACGTTATAGTCCCATAGTCTGATCTTTTATCCGCTGCTGACATTTTTGTCTTCCATCTTCAGATAGAGGAGGTGAAGCGGAGGCCGCACTGCCTGGCCTTCTATTCTTCTGAGGCACAAGCGCCCACCTACCACGTCAGCTTTGATTCTGCAGCAGAATATCAGAGATGGCTTCGCCAAGCAACCAAAGTAAGGAGATAATGAGCCTGTCTGCACCAGACACACAGTGACTGCACCAGCGGAATAGTGAGTGCAGCTCTGGAGTATAATACAGGATGTAAGTCAGGATCAGTACAGGATAAGTAATGTATGTACACAGTGACTGCACCAGCAGAATAGTGAGTGCAGCTCTGGAGTATAATACAGGATGTAAGTCAGGATCAGTACAGGATAAGTAATGTATGTACACAGTGACTCCACCAGCAGAATAGTGAGTGCAGCTCTGGAGTATAATACAGGATGTAAGTCAGGATCAGTACAGGATAAGTAATGTATGTACACAGTGACTGCACCAGCAGAATAGTGAGTGCAGCTCTGGAGTATAATACAGATGTAAGTCAGGATCAGTTACAGGATAAGTAATGTATGTACACAGTGACTGCACCAGCAGAATAGTGAGTGCAGCTCTGGAGTATAATACAGGATGTAACTCAGGATCAGTACAGGATAAGTAATGTATGTACACAGTGACTCCACCAGCAGAATAGTGAGTGCAGCTCTGGAGTATAATACAGGATGTAACTCAGGATCAGTACAGGATAAATAATGTATGTACACAGTGACTGCACCAGCAGAATAGTGAGTGCAGCTCTGGAGTAAAATACAGGATGTAACTCAGGATCAGTGCATAAGTAATATCTGTACACGATGACCCCAATAAGCCTATTAATTTACCATAATCCAATCATTTTGTTGATGCCTACAATATAGATGACACCAGTGAAGTCATTGGCTTATGAATCGGTTTATCAGTTTATTATGGCTGTCACCGACCCTAATCCAGCCTGGTTCCCCTTAAATAAATTACATCGTACCCTCATGCACTGAGCCTATTAAGATCCCAGCATGAGGTCATTGCTCGCACCCCGGGGTACACATTCTTCAGACTGAATACCTCCATTACTATCTCAGTCTTCCTTCATTGCAGGTTGTATCGCAGAGACTAAGCACTGTAGACCTCTCGTGTCAAAGCCTGGAGGAGATTCCCGAGCACCTGTTCTACTGTCAGGACATCACCAACCTCAACCTCCGTCACAACTTCCTGCAGCTGCACAGCGCGGCCGGGGGTCACCAGTCTGTCCAGGTTTGTCCACGTTTCCTTAAGACACAACCATCGGCGATGCAGCCTTGGAGATGACCGACGTTCATGCTGTTCTTCGTGTTCCTCTCAAGGTTTTCTCAGCTGAGAGTTCTGAACCTGTCCCAAAACAAGCTGGGAGACTTCCCCCTGCAGTTATGTGAGATCACCACGCTGACGGAGCTGAATGTGTCCTGTAACGGGCTGACGCACTTACCACCACAAGTTGGCAGATGCTCAGGTCAGGTCTTCATCGTTTCAGTGGCCGTGTCCTTGAGTCCATAGCTCCTATGTGTGTAGCCGTTGTTCCCCATGTTTGAGTATTGGTGTCCTATGCACACACTGACCCCCTTTTTTTGGTACCCTATAACCTCACTCCCCCCAGCTTGGATGGATATCTAATGTATCCCATGTATTCTCCTCTACTTGCATGCAGCCTGCAGACGCTAAACCTTGACGGGAACTGCTTGACGTCATTACCAGAAGAGCTCGGGTGTCTCAGCAGCTCTCCTGCTTGGGTCTATCATTCAACAATCTGAGTAGCATACCCCCTGTGTTTGAGAGACTTGGCTCCGTGGACAAATTGTGCATGGCTGCGGAACGAATGGAGTCTTTAAGTCTTCAGACTTTATACAACATGCCGCACTTGAAGTCCGTAGACTTGAGGTAAGCTCCTGCAGCTTCGGTGGGAATGGGTTCATTGCCTCGGTGACTATAAACCTTCCTCCTCCAATAGGATGAATCATCTTACGCAAGTCGTCGGCACCTTGGAGGGGATAGACAACGTCACCCAGTTTGATGTACGAGATAACCAGTTGACGGCCCTGGACCTCAGATGCTTGGGGGAACTTAGAACAATTGCACTGCGAACGCAACCAGCTGAAGGAGCTGATTCTCTGCGGCTTCTCCCTGAGAGCGATTTATGCTGCGTCCAACCGTACGTCACCGCCTCCACATCTGCCGCTCCTCCTGTGTGCCGTCATCTGCAAGTCTCACATTGCATCCTTGTCTTTTTTCTTGTAGAGTTGACCTTGGTGAATGTATACCTGACTCCTTCCCAGCTGCTTTCTTTAGACTTATCCAGGTAAGTGTAAGGGTGTTCTAGCTCTGGCATGGGCACTGCTACTACACTGGCTGACCTGTTGTATATGCGCTTGGCAGCTGAAGATGCAGCCTGGCAACTAGCGTATCTCTACTCACGTTTCTGCAGCCCCCTTGGCATGCGGTGAAGAGAAGAGAAGGAAGGCACCAGATTCCTTCAGGACATTCTCTGGGTTAAAGGGGTTCTGCAACCTGTTGGTAGTCAAGGTACCATTGGTGGTATGGGTTTCAGGTGCAGGGTCCCGGATGTCTTTGTTACCCCAGCACCCTTGGGGGCAAGTAGATGATGGGTTGGCACAATAAGGAGACCAGTTTTCTTAAGAAATCCACAGTATTTTACTGAAGACGATCCAAAGGTCCTCAATGTGCACAAAAGTCATTTACAGCATGGCAGCCCGGTCAGTTGTTCAGAGTAGTTCCCAAAAGTTGCATAAGGGGTTGTTTTCCTCTCTTGCTTCTCCAGGCTGGAGGGATGCACTATCTCGGTCATACAGTTGAATACACTGGTTCACAGTATCCTCTTTAATAATACTATCTCTGGACAGGGGGCCCTTCTGCCTTTAGTTATGGTGGTCAGCTGGTAGCTTGGAATGTCTCCACCAAATGCAGAGGAGGCTAAAGCCTGATAACGACAATCATCTTCCTTTGGCCAATATTCTCGCTCCCTCTCTGGGTTGCTTGGATCTTCTGTAATCGTTCCCTTCTGTAGGCTGCTGCATGGAACTATCTCTGGAGTCTAGATAAGTCTCCACAAGGGCTGCTGCGTTGTTGCTTCTACCTCAGATAACTTACTACTCTGCAGGATGGAGTCAGCCCTCTGGGGTCTGTTGTGACCTCCCACTCCTTGTGCAACGTCGTGGAAATTCAGGCACAAGCACATAATACATTGAAACACAATTACAGTGTCTAGCAGTGCGTTTCAGGTCCCATGTTCATACGGTATGTGCTTGCATTGTTGAGAAAAATGAAGTTTTGATATATGCAAATGAGCCTCTAGGAGCAATGGGGGCGTTACCGTTACACCTAGAGGCTCTGCTCTCTCTGCAGCTGCTACGCCCTTGGCACTTTGATTGACAGTGCCAAGCTTGATCACATTTACACTGCCTGTCAAAGTCCAGAGAGAGCTGAACCTCTAGGAGTAATGGTAACGCCCCCGTTGCTCCTAGAGGCTCATTTGCATATATTAAAACATCCCTTTTCTAAGCAATGCGGACACATATGAACATGGGACCAACACAGATGCCTTCAGCTGCCAAGTGCACATGTAACAGGTCAGCCAGTGTCATAGGTACAAAACTGCTGACAGATGCCCTTTAAGCACTGCAGCATTGGGACCTACGAGTTAGGCTATAGTCTGTACCTGCTCCTTCTGCGTCGACGGGTTTCAGCATCAACCCCCTCCCCCCACTTCAAAACATACAGCCATGAAGAATATGTAATAAAACTATCTGCTTTGCCTAAGGAACTGCTTAACGTCAGTGCCAGACTGTGTCTGTGAAGCCAAGAAGCTGGAAGCTCTGGATCTCAGCTGGAACCTACTGACAGAATTACCCTTAAGGTACTTGTGGAAATTAACCTTATTGCAGGTGACAATTGGAGAGTCTGCTGCTAAACATCTACCTTTCCTTTAGGGTAATGGGGTGTCCCAATTTAAGGAAGCTGCTCCTCGGACACAACCAGCTGAAGAACCTGCCGTGTCCTACTGACTGCATCCCTCTCGAAAGTCTGGATGTCCAGCACAATCTACTGAGACACCTTCCTGACTTCCTGTTCTCTGTAGCTTTAAAGTGAGTGTCCACACAGGTTTGTAAGGGTGCATCCTTACCTGTTTTGCCAGCTGCTATGGTGTAGTTGATCACATTGCTATGTAGCAAAAAAAAAAATGGTATTCCACCATATACTGACGTGGCTGAGGTGATTGAAGGCCTGAAAAGAAGTTTAACCTCCTGTGGGAAAAGTAGCTAACTGGAGGGGAACTGCTTTAAATGCTGCTCCATCCTGAATGGTAGCAGCTAGAAACATGCAACTGATCTTGTTTGAAAGCAGACATTCCAAGCTTTCAGACAATACCAAAATGAGAAAGATATCACTGATAGAAATCGGGATGCTGTGAGTGCAGCTGAAAACGAAAGTAAAAACAGGTTTTACTTGCGATTATTCCCGACTTGATTTCTAACAGTGATTTCTTGTCTTTTTTGGTCAAGTATGAAAGCCTGGACTATCAGCTTTCATACAAGACTAGTTGCATGTTTCTAGCTGCCACCATTGTGGAGATATCACCATCTAAAGCAGCCCCCCCCCTCTCCAGCTAGTTACTTTTCACACTGCCCGAGCTGGACTCGGGCAAAACAGTTAGGTGGTTAAAGGGGTTATCTAATCCTAAAAAAAGCCCCCCCATATGCTGAGCCCCTCACGCTGAATATACTTACCAGGGTCCCCGCTCCCTGAGCCACTCCTGGTCCCCACCCCGCCACTGCTGCTTCTCCATCCGTTGTCTGGGGGAAGCAGCCAATGGCAGGCGGGGACAGGGACGAGCCTCCCTAGCGCCACGGGGAACCAGGTAAGTATATTCAGCGTGGGGGCTTAAAAAAAATATAAAATAGCCGCAAGACCCCTTTTTGAGGCTTTTTACATGCCCGTGTGTCAGTATTTTGTTACATGGGCATTTTTGAGCAATTCTCGCCACATGGGAGTGGCGGGAGCCGGGCCGGGACTTAAGCTTCTGCAAATTTACTATTTATTAAATGCTCCAGATGTATGGTCTTCTGGAGGTGTGCCTAATTTATGGCAAGGTGCATGCCTCGTCTTAAATTAGGCAAATCCTCTGGCAGCGCAGGGAGGAAACCGGTGTAAATAGTATACAGTTTTATTGCTTTGCCGTTGTTTGTGTCTCTTCAGTCTCAGGTTTCTTAACGCGTCCGCAAATGCACTGGAGTCCCTGCCATCGATGTATAGTGGAGAGGAGAGCGGAACTAGGCTGCAGGTCCTCTACCTAACCAACAACCAGCTGACTGATCAGTACGTCCCGTTCTTGACCATACATGTGAACCTCAGGATCTTGCACATGGCTTATAACCAACTGGAGACCTTCCCCGCCAGGTGAGACGGTCAGAGAAGCAAACAGTGTTTAAAGGGTGTTCTGGGATTTTACTACTGATGACCTATACTCAGGTCATCAGCTGTTTGAGAAGGGACCGGCGCTCCTATGAGTGCCGCTACCTTCTTGCAGCTTACCGAGCACAGCGCCGTACATTGTATAGTGGCCAGGCTTGGTATCGCACTAAGCACCATTCACTTGAATGAGGCTGAGCCACTCCTAGGCCACGTGACCGATGAACGTGACGTCACTGGCCTAGGAAAAGCCAAGAGAAGGCCGCGGCGCTCACGGGGCGCCGCTGCCTATTCAAGCAGCTGATCGGCGGGGGTCCTGAGGATAGGTCATCAGTAGTAAACGCCTGGAAAACCCCTTTAACAGCCGCCATGTAAATCCTTGACTGGTAAATTCCCCTTGAACCAACCTGGAGTCTTGTCTTGCAGCAAACTGAACAAACTGGAGCATTTGGAGGAGCTGAACCTAAGTGGAAACCGCCTAAAGTCCATCCCCAGCACCGTATCCAACCTCAAACATCTGCACACCCTCATCGCTCACTCCAACTGCATCAGCGTGTTTCCTGAGATTTTCCATCTGCCGCATATCCAGGTCATTCCCCCGCCTAAGACCTACTCTATCAGACCTTTCCTCGCTCTCCACTTCTAGCTCTGATCCCCTATTATCTCTCCTCTTGCCCCCTCTCTTACCCTGCAGGCTGTGCTACAGCTGTAGACTTGTGTACATGGTGTCATCTCATTGTCACTGACTCGGCCTCTGGCATGAGATGTTGCTGCTCTTTGTTCCTGCAGCTGGTTGACTTGAGCTGTAACAGTCTGATGGAAATCCCGGCGCCCGATTCCCTGCCACCCGCCCTGCAAGAGCTGGACTTGAAAGGGAACCACGACCTGGTCCTGGATCATCAGCTCCATGACATCTTCAGGTATTGCATGAGTCTGACTGCCCCCTGCACTCACTTCACTAATGTCCTGCAGTCTGCACTACGCCCTAGCTTGAATGATGTCAATTTGGAAAGTGCCAGGATCACAAATCAGTGCAACAGTAGACACTAGGCCACAGAATGCAACATAACTATAACTCACAAAAAAAATCCCCCTAAGGGCTCATGCACACGACCGGTGCCGGCCCGTGGCCATATTGTGGCCTGCATACGGCGGGTCCGCAATACAAGGGCACCAGCCGTGTGCAGCCCCCATCACGGATCGTGGACCCATTCACTTCAATGGGTCCGCAAGCACGGAGATGCCGAACAGAGGCTCGGATCGGAGCACCACGGAAGCACTACAGTGTGCTTCCGTGGTGTTTTTGGCCATGCCTCCGCACCGCAAAAAAGTAGCGCAAGCACAACT
>ONZH01008788.1:0-19188 GCA_900303285.1 Rhinella marina
GGGGGCAGACTGGGGGGAAGGAGGTTGAGGTGGAGGAGCCAGAGGAGTGCTCCCTTGGGTAACGTGGGTGGACTGCGTGGAAGACTGACAGGCGGACAAATTACTTGAAGCATTATCTGCAATCCACGAGATCAGCTGTTCGCACTGTTGTGGTTTCAACAGTCCTCTACCACGTGTCCCTGTAAGTTGAGACATGAAGCTAGGGAGTGTAGCTCTGCGGCGTTCCACAGCTCCCTCATCAGCAGGTACTGTCTCACCCTGCCCAGGACCACGGCCTCTGCCCCCTGCAGTAATTGACTTCCCACGCCCACGCCCTCGTCCTCGAACCTTAGCCCTGGGGTTCCACATTTTCTGTATATAATTGTATTCTATAAAAAAAATAAAATGGGCCTGGTTTACTGAAACCCACAAACTTGTTCAGTCTGGTTTAATTTTGTGACGTACAGAAAGTGTCACCTGGACAGTATATACCGTTTGGAGTGAGTATGCTGAACTGCGTCACACAGAAAGGTGACACGCAGCTGTGTGAAATGGATTTGTATCACTTAGCTAAAACAACAAATAACTAATTTTTTTTCTATATTTTCTTTTAAATATTTTTTTCTTTTAGTTTAGTTTTTTTTGGGAACGTGACGTGCAGAAACTATCGTACAGCTGACTGACACCCTACTGACGGTAGCTATTTAGACTGAGACCCAGACAAAAGTCGCACAGAGATTTTTAGGATCAAGCTATATATACGTGACAGGTAGCAGGTGACTTGGTTGTTTTTTGTGACGTACAGACAGTGTCACCTGGACAGTATATACCATTTGGAGTGAGTCTGCTGAACTGTGTCACACAGAAAGGTGACACGCAGCTGTGTGAAATGGATTTGTATCACTCAGCTAAAACAACAAAAAACTATTTTTTTTCTATTTTTTTTGTATTTTTGTTTTTTTTGGGAACGTGACGTGCAGAAACTATCGTAGAGCTAACTGACACCCTACTGACGGTAGCTATTTAGACTGCAACCCAGACAAATGTCGCACAGAGATTTTTGGGATGAAGCCATACACGTGACAGGCAGCAAATGACTTGGTTGTATTCGGTGACATACAGAAAGTGTCACCTGGACAGAAAATAGTGAGTGTATTGAACTGTGACACACAGAATGGTTCCACACTGCTGTGTGCAATGGATTTGTATCACTGAGATATAACATAAAAAAAGGGGGTTATATATGGCGATAGCTGCACTACTAGTGCCAGCCAGCCAAGTGACAAAAAAAAAAAAAAAAAATGTCTTCTAGCCCGTAGAAGGGCTGTTGGGTTCTTTGTGGGTGATCCCTGCCTAACAGACAACTAAATGCAGGCCCTAACACTGTCCCTGAAAGGCAGCAGCTCTATCCCTAACGACATCCAGACGGCATCTGAGCCGAGCACCGTGGCCAGTCGGTAGTATATTCCAGGGTCACCTGATCAGGCCAGCCAACCCCTGCTATCGACATGTAAGGGCCCCACATTATGCTGGGTGGTATGCAGAGTCTCCTGGCTTGTGATTGGCTGTGTTTTTAGGCGCCAAAAAGGCACGATGCGGAAGTTGCCATTTCCTCGAGCATGGCAAGATTCTCGTCTGAGCAGCGAGCACTTACGAGTACCCTAATGCTCGAACGAGCACCAAGCTTGGACGAGCATGCTCGCTCATCTCTAATAGGAACCCTTTTTTGATATCACCTTCACAATTCTTGCATCCATTGAACTTGTGAGTTTTGGGAGAGTTTCTGCTTGAATTTCTTTGCATGATGTCAGAATAGCCTCCCAGAGCTGCTGTTTTGATGTGAACTGCCTCCCACCCTCATAGATCTTTTGCTTGATGATACTCCAAAGGTTCTCTATAGGGTTGAGGTCAGGGAAAGATGACACCATGAGTTTGTCTCCTTTTATGCCCATAGCAGCCAATGACACAGAGGTATTCTTTGCAGCATGAGATCACCATGTCATGCTGCAAAGAATATCTCTGTGTCATTGTCATGCATGAAGATGATTTTGCTCCTGAAGGCACGTTTCTGCTTTTTGTACCATGGAAGAAAGTTGTCTGTCAGAAACTCTATATACTTTGCAGAGGTCATTTTCACACCTTCGGGAACCCTAAAGGGGCCTACCAGCTCTCTCCCCATGATTCCGGCCCAAAACATGACTCCTCCTCCTCCTTGCTGACGTTGCAGCCTTGTTGGGACATGGTGGCCATCCACCAACCATCCACTACTCCATCTATCTGGACCATCCAGGCTTGCATGACACTCATCAGTAAACAAGACTGTTTGAAAATTAGTCTTCAAGTATGTGTGGGCCCACTGCAACCGTTTCTGCTTGTGAGCACTGGTTAGGGGTGGCCAAATAGTAGGTTTATGCACCACAGCAAGCCTTTGGAGGATCCTACACCTTGAGGTTCGAGGGACTCCAGAGGCACCAGCAGCTTCAAATATCTGTTTGCTGGTTTGTAATGGCTTTTTAGCAGCTGCTCTCTTAATCCGATGAACTTGCCCAGGCAAGTTAATTACATGAATTTGCCCAGGCAAGTAAAATGGGAAAGAAAAAGGATCTCTCTGCTGCCGAAAAGCATCAAATAGTGCAATGCCTTGGACAAGGGATGAAAACATTAACTATTTCACGAAAACTTAAGCGTGATCATCGTACTGTGAAGAGATTTGTGGCTGATTCAGAGCACAGACGTGTTCGTGCTGATAAAGGCAGAAAGAGGAAGGTTTCTGCTGGCATCCCAGTTGGAAAACTAACTCATAAGTTAGGTCTTTATGCAGACGATGTCATATTGTCCCTCACAAAGCCAGAAAAATCTCTCCTGGCGGTCACTAGGATTTTAGATGAATAGGCTAGGGCTTCAATGTACAAATTAAACATTGCGAAGTCGCATATTCTCCCCCTCTCAATTTCTGAATCCCTTAAGACTCAACTACTAGATAAATTTCAGTTTCAATGGGAATTGGACAAGATATCTTATTTAGGTATCCATTTAACGTCCCATCTCAAAGATTTAATACGTTTTTATTTTACAGGCGGATTATATTAAATGCTCTCAGAATTTCATGTCCTGGATAGCGAGAAAAAATACTGCCAAAATATTATATAAATTTAGATGTATTCAAGCAAATCTCCTTAAATTTATTTGGGGAAGCAAACCCCCTAAGGTGGATCGTCGCGCAATCTACCCCCGTCTTCATGATGGAGGATTGGGAGTCCCAGATATCACTCGATATAGACCAAACTAGGGAATGGTGATCTCCCTCTTCAAATCATCAGTGGCTGGAGGTGAAGTCCATTTTTGCGACTAAAAACTCACTTAAAGGATTATTAGCTGCACACTAGCTAGCATAGATTCCTGGGGCCCCCTCTCTCTTGAACATGCTTACGGCGATCTGGATTTGGCGCCATCAAATTACAGGATCTATTTGTTCCTACTACTTCAGAAATTCCTATAACTGCCCGTACTTATCTCATTCTGGACCTTGATATCAGTATCTGGGACAGGGTGGGTTTACATCATCTAGGCCAAATATTGGGGAACTCCAAAATTAGAACATTTGAGTCCTTGCACCACTCTCACCAACTGCCTAATTCGTACTTCTACCAATACTTGCAGATCAGGCACTTGCTACATAACACCACACTGCCTCCGGTCCACTCACCCGGAACTTCACCTGTTAGCAGACTATTTGATGCTCCAAGAGCTGTAAGAAAAGGCCTTTCTTCTGCATACCAGGCCTTAGGTCTGCAATCGGATGACAAGTCGGGTCTTATGCTAAAGTGGGAGGAGGAGCTATGATGTAATGGTCCATACCTGAATGGCGAGATGCTTTTTATTGGGCGACTGCTGGATCGAATAGCATTAATCATGCAGAGCAAAATCGTAAAATACAACTTAGGTGGTATCTAACCCCAGCACGTATAGCAAACATTAATCCTACATATAGCCCACAGTGCTGGTGGGGTTATGGGGAGAGGGGAACACCTTCACATATGTGGTGGAGTTGTCCTACCATTTCTCCCTTCTGGAAGGTGGCTTTCGACCTTTTATCTACAGTCGCTGGTTTTCCCGTCACCCCAACGCTTGCATTGGTTATACTGTCTATTGGTTTTGAGACTCTTCCTAGTACACATTGTTGGGTGGTAGCGGGGACACTGACTGCAGCACGAAAGCTAATTGCTACTTATTGGAAATTATCTGTTACCCCGAGTCTTTCGGAACTGATAGCCTTAATTAATGAATATATGCAGCATGAATGTATATATGCTGCTTCACACTAGGCTATATCACGAGTGCTGCAAAGGTGGGAGTTGTGGTGTACATCCTCCTATGCTTCCCATATTCCACAGATAGTCTTGTGAGACGTATATCACGGAGCTATCTATATTTGGAAAGCTATCGAAGAGTGCTTGAAGGAGAGTTAGATGAGCGGTACTGGCATAACAAGAATTGTGCTATGAAGCACCTTACTTGGTTCACCACTTTTGTGTGAATCACTTTGTCCTAATAATTGTTGACAATACTGATTGTTTATTAATGCCTTATAAAAATTGTACAATCTTCAAAATTGCTGTTCATTGTCCTGGATACTCTTTGTAATGTTTTAATGGCATTTTATTGATGATGGTACTGTTATGTACTGAAAAACTGAATACAAATTTGAAAATTAAAAAAAAAAAAAAAAAAGAATTGTACCTTGTGTACAGCAAATAAACATTTCTCTAATTTTGCGTACAATTTATTGTCTCTTAAGATCTGCAACACCTGTCTAACATGATCCTGATGTGTCACCATATCTGGAGAATAAATTAGTATGTCATCCAAATACACGACTACAAACCTCCCCACAAGGTGATGAAAAATGTCATTAACAAAATGCTGGAAAACAACAGGAGTATTGGTCAACCCAAAAGGCATGACCAGGTTCTCAAAGTGGCCCTCAGGAGTATTAAAGGCTGTCTTCCATTCATCCCTCTCCTTGATCCTGACCAGATTATATGCCCCCCTTAAATCCAACTTGGAGAACACCTTAGCATCAACAATCTGGTTAAACAAATCAGGAATCAAAGGAAAGGATCATGGACAGTAATCCGATTGAGTTCACGGAAATCCAGACATGGCCTAAGAGTCCTGTCCTTTTTTTTTTTTTTTACAAAGAAAAACCCTGCAGCTACTGGAGATTTGGAAGGTCTTGTGTGTCCTTTAGCCAAACTCTCGGCAATATATTTTCTCGCCATTCTTTGAGGTCAAGAAAGGTTATACAGTCTAGATTTGGGCAATTTCGCTTCGGGATAAGATTGATAGGACAATCGTATTCCCGATGCGGGGGTAAATCCTGACATCCACCTTTAGAAAATACATCAGAGAAATCAGATATAAAAGAGGGTACTGTTTTAGTGGTTAAAGCAGAAAAAGATGTATTAAGACAACTGTCAACACAATAATCACCCCAATCCAGAATCTGTCTAGTATGCCAATCGATGGTTGGATTGTGATTGCTTAACCAAGGTAAACCCAGCACCACCGGAGTAGGAAGACCTTCCAACACAAAACACGAAATTAGTTCTTGATGAAATTCACACACTCTTAATCTGATATCATGCGCCATCTCAGACAAACACTTCTGAAATAGTGCAGAATCAATAGCAAAAACAGAAATGTTCTTCTCTAATGCACTTGGAGACAACCCATGCATACGGATGAACTGAGCATCTATTAGGTTCACCCCTGCCCTGCTGTCGATACACACCTCAATTCTCACAGTCTTTGACTTTGGTGCCAGGGTACTACAGGATGAAGACAAATGACAATTATCTGTCTCTCCAACCACACCTCCAAGAGTAAGATGGGAATTAAACGCCTCCTTTCATTTTCTCTCTCTAACCCCTTCAAGACACAGCCAGTTTTCACCTTAAAGGGAACCTGTCAGCTGCAGAAGCCATCTCACGCCGCCAGCAATACCTTTAAGTAGACGGCAGCAAGTTTCTAATGATGTTTTTCTTCGTGAATTCACAGGAGGCAGAAGTATGGAAAACAATTCTTTATCCTCCGTCCGCGCTACTTCCCAGTCAGACTTGAAGTCAAGGGGGCAGCGGCCTCCTTGCTTCAAGTCAAGTAAACCACGCCTCCTTCCCTGCCCCTTCGCTGTGACTGATAGCCGGCTGTTCTGCAAAGCCAGCGAGCTGTCCGGCATAAGCGCTGTCGCTTTTTGATCGCTTGTTATAACAGTTTTTGTGATGAAAGGTGACAAAAAAATGGCATTTTTTGCACAGTTTTTATTTTTATTTTTTTATGGTGTTTACTAGAGATGAGCGAGCATACTCGTCTGAGCTTGGTGCTCGTTCGAGTATTAGGGTACTTGTAAGTGCTCGCTGCTCGGACGAGTATCTCGCCATGCTCGAGGAAATGGCAACTTCCGCATCGTGCTTTTTTGGCGCCTATAAACACAGCCAATCACAAGCCAGGAGACTCTGAGGTACACCCAGCATCACGTGGGGCCCTTACATGTCGATAGCAGGGGTTGGCTGGCCTGATCAGGTGACCCTGGAATATACTACTGACTGGACACGGTGCTCGGCTCAGATGCCGTCTGGATGTCGTTAGGGATAGAGCTGCTGCGTTTCAGGGACAGTGTTAGGGCCTGCATTTAGTTGTCTGTTAGGCAGGAATCACCCACAAAGAACCCAACAGCCCTTCTAAGGGCTAGAAGACATTTGTTTTTGTCTCCTGGCTTGGCTGGCTGGCTGGCACTAGTAGTGCAGCTATCGCTATATATAACCCCCCTTTTTTTTATGTTATATCTCAGTGATACAAATCCATTGCACACAGCAGTGTGGAACCATTCTGTGTGTCACAGTTCAATACACTCACTATTTTCTGTCCAGGTGACACTTTCTGTACGTCACTGAATACAACCAAGTCTTTTGCTGCCTGTCACGTGTATAGCTTGATCCCAAAAATCTCTGTGCGACATTTGTCTGGGTCGCAGTCTAAATAGCCACCGTCAGTAGGGTGTCAGTTAGCTCTACGATGCACGTCACGTTCCAAAAAAAAATCAAAAATCCAAAACAAAATATATAAAAAAAATTAGTTTTTTTGTTGTTTTAGCTCAGATACAAATCCATTTCACACAGCTGCGTGGAACCTTTCTGTGTGTCACAGTTCAGCACACTCACTCCAATCTGTATTTTCTGTCCAGGTGACACTTTGTGTACGTCACTGAACAGGGCCGGCGTCAGCACCCGGCATACCCGGGCAAGTGCCGGGGCCCAGTGCTCCTGGGGGGGCCCACTGCTCTGCTATGAGCGCTTCCATCAATACAGATGGAAGCGCTCATTGCTGGAGCACAGGGACCTTACTCACATGAAAGCCGCATGCAGAGTCCACCTGTCCCTGTCCCCCTAACAAGCTTCCGTGCTGTGGAGCTTCGGACACGCCCCCTCTTCACTCCAGCAGAGCAGCAGTTACTTTACAAGCCTCAGACACGCCCCCTCTACACAGGACGTGCTGCTGCCTGAGGAGGAGAGAGATCCCAGGAGCAGCAGTGTGAAGAGATGCAGACAGCCTGTAAGTGAGTCTGCACTGGGACTGACTCTTCTGTATGGGACAGGAGGGGGGTCAGGGAACTCTTTATACTGCTGCTGGATGCCGTAAAGAAGCAGCAGCAGTTTAGTTTTACTGCCTGATGAAGCAGTTTGCCTCCATGACACCTGCCCCCCCCCATATCCTGTCCTATGTCATCCTCATGGAGTCCCTGCTGTCTCTTTTCCTCCCTCATGTATACAGAGCTCCTGTTTCACCTTCCTTTCTCTTATTGCTGCACAGACCTCCTGCCCCACACTTCTTGTATAAATCCCCCTCAGAGCCCCTTCCACCTACTTTTGTCCTCCCCTCTTGTCCATTCAGGGCCCTGGGCCCCTGTCTCTCTCCTCTGCCTCTCATAATGGTGGTGTATAAACTGCAAGCACCATAATGACCTTCTAACGTCTCAGGGTCACGTGACTGTGCCCCCCACCCCATACTGTGCCCCTTATACCCTGCATTGTGCCCTTTTACCATACCCTGTACAGTGTCCCTAGTCATTCCCTGTACTCTGCCCTCTTATACCCTTTTATCTGGTCACTGTATGGCGGTGCTATCCAGTTATTGTATGGCGGTTTTATCTGGTCACTGTATGGAAGTATGCAGTCACTGTATGACGTTGTTATCCGGTGACTGTATCCCCTTCCCTGCCCACGCCACCTTTTTTAGACCTGGCAAGAGTGGGGAAAAGTTGCAGATTATGGCGCAAAGGTCCTGTGCGCCACAATCTGTGTCAGAAATCCGCCTAAGAATCCATTCACACGTCCGTGTGTGTTTTGCGGTCCGCACATGGCCGGCTCTATTATAGAGATGCCTTTTCTTGTCCGTGGCTCCGGACAAGAATAGGACGTGTTCTATATTTTTGCGGGGCCGCGGACCGGAAGTGCGGATGCGGACGGCACAATGTGTGCCGTCCGCATCTTTTGCAGCTCCATTGAAAATGAATGGGTCCGCACCCGTTCCGCAATTTTGCGGAACGGATGCGGACGTGTGAATGGACCCTAATATAGATGCATTTCTGTTTAATAAATGAACCCCTAATTGTCTTATTATTCTAGGGTACAGCTGATATCTTTATAGTATATAGACTCCAGTGTATTACACTGTGCCCTGTATTTCCCAATAGATAAATGATCCTTGGGAAACACAGTCCTCACCCCTGACCACCAGGACCAGGTTCTGCGCTGTCAGTACATGGCAAATGTGATGTGCTGCACATTTTTTTTTAATCAATGTATACATCAAACGGATAGAAAAACGTGATGTGAACCCACTGGCGGGTGGGGCGGGGCGATGGGGGGGTTGAGGTGTTTGTAAAAAATTTGCTGTGGGGGCCACTGCATTATTCTGAATGGGAGTGACTGGGGTCATTATTCTGAATGGGGGTGACTGGGGGTCATTATTCTGAATGGGGGTGACTGGGGGTCATTATTCTGAATGGGGGTGACTGGGGTCATTATTCTGAATGGGGGTGACTGGGGTCATTATTCTGAATGGGGGTGACTGGGGGTCATTATTTTGAATGAAAGGCCACTGTGGGGTCATTATACTCTGTGGGGGGCCCACTGAGATTTATCGCCCAAGGGCCCACATAAACCTGGAGCCAGCCCTGTCACTGAATACAACCAAGTCATTTGCTGCCTGTCACGTATATAGCTTGATCCTAAAAATCTCTGTGCGACATTTGTTTGGGTCACAGTCTAAATAGACACCGTTAACAGGGTGTGAGTTAGATCTATGATAGTTCCTGCATGTCACGTTCCCAAAAAAACAAAACTAAAAAAAAAATATATAAAACAAAATATATAAAAAAAAATATTTTTTTTTGTTTTAGCTTAGTGATACAAATCCATTTCACACAGCTGTGTGGAACCTTTCTGTGTGTCACAGTTCAACACACTCACTCCAATCCGTATTTTCTGTCCAGGTGACACTTTCTGTACGTCACTTAATTAAACCAGACTGAACAAGTTTGTGGGTTTCAGTACACCAGGCCCGTTTATTTTTTTTTTTATAAAATACACTTATATACAGAAAATGTTGAACCCCAGGGCTAAAGGTCGAGGACGAGGGCGTGGGCGTGGGCATTCAATTACTGCAGGGGGCAGAGGCCGTGGTCCTTAGCAGGGTGAGACAGTACCTGCTGATGAGGGAGCTGTGGAACGCCGCAGAGCTACACTCCCTAGCTTCATGTCTCAACTTACAGGGACACGTGGTAGAGGACTGTTGAAACCACAACAGTGCGAACAGCTGATCTCGTGGATTGTGGACAATGCTTCAGGTAATTTGTCCACCAGTCAGTCTTCCAGGCAGTCCACCCACGTTACCCAAGGGAGCACTCCTCTGGCTCCTCCACCTCAACCTCCTATCCCCCAGTCTGCCCCCTCCCAGGAAAATTTGGAATGCAATCCGGCATACTCTCAGGAACTGTTTTCTGGACCCTTCCCAGAGTCACAAACCACTTCTCAGGTTGCTGCTGACCTCGTTCCCGATGCCCAAGTTTTCCAACTGTCGCAGTCTGTGGGTGATGATGATGATGATGATGGTGATGACAATGTTGAGTTAGTGAAAGAAGTTTGTAAAGAGGTGTCGGACGATGAGGAGACACGGTTGTCAGACAGTGGTGAAGTTGTTGTCAGGGCAGGAAGTCCGAGGGGGGAGCAGACTGAGGAATCGGAGGATGACGAGGTGACTGACCCAAGCTGGGTTGATATGCCGAGTGAAGACAGTGCTTCTGAGGCGGAGGCGAGTGCTGCACCAGAACAGGTTGTAAGAGGCAGTGGTGTGGCCAGAGGGAGAAGCAGGGCCAGAGCTGGTGCATCAGCAGCAACTGTTTCACGTAGTGAAGCTTCCGTGGCGAGGCCTAGATGTTCGCAAGTCTGGAGGTTCTTTAAAGAAAGTGAGGATGACCGACAGACTGTGGTGTGCAACCTGTGCCACACCAGGATCAGCAGGGGTGCCACCACTACTAGCCTAACCACCACCAGCATGTGCAGGCTTATGAGTGCTAAACACCCCACTCAATGGAACCAAGGCCGTTCACCACCTCCTGCGGGTCACACCACTGCTCCTTCCCCTGTGTCACTCACTGCCTCTGCTAGTCAACCCCCTGCGTCACTCGCTACCTCTGCTAGTAAACCCCCTGCCCAGGACCCCGGCACGAACGCCTCCTGCCGGAAAACCACACCTTCGCCTCCATGACCTTCCACAGTGTCCACCAACGTGTCCCAGCACAGTGTTCAGCTGTCTTTACAGCAGACGCTGGAGCACAAGAGGAAATGCAGTTCCACCCACCCACATGCCCAAGCCCTCAACGTCTACATCTCCAAATTGCTTAGCCTGGAGATGCTACCCTATAGGCTGGTAGAGACCGAGGCCTTTCGCAATCTCATGGCGGTGGCTGCCCCTCGGTATTCCGTCCCCAGCCGCCACTATTTTTCCCGATGTGCCGTCCCAGCTTTACACCAGCACGTGTCGGAGAACATCACCCGTGCCCTGACCAACGCTGTTTCTGAGAAGGTCCACCTAACCATGGACACGTGGACAAGTGCTGCCGGGCAGGGACACTATATCTCACTGACGGCACATTGGGTTAACTTGGTGGAGGCTGGGACCGAGAATGACCCTGGGGCAGCTCATGTACTGCCCACACCAAGGATTGCGGGGCCTACCTCGGTCACGGTCTCTCAGACGTACTATGCCACCTCCTCCTCCGACCCCTCCTTCTCCTCCTCCTCCACTGAGTTACCATCCGTGGGCACGGCGCCTTCAGTCGGTAGCTCTAGGCGCAGCAGCAGTGCCGTGGGTAAGCGCCAGCAGGCGGTGCTCAAACTGCTGAGCTTAGGTGACAAAAGGCACACCACCCAAGGGCTGTTACAGGGCATCACGGCGCAGACCGATGTGTGGCTGGCACCGCTGAACCTCAAGCCAGGCATGGTTGTGTGTGACAACGGGTGTAACCTGGTGGCGGCTCTGGAACTCAGCAGACTGACACATGTGCCATGCCTGGCCCACGTGTTCAATCTCATAGTTCAGCGGTTCCTCAAGACATACCCCAATCTGTCTGATTTGCTCACCAAGCTGCGCCGCATCTGTGCGCATTTCCGCAAGTCGACCACAGATGCTGCCACTCTCAGGGCAGCGCAGTGCCGCCTACAACTGCCCGCTCACCGACTGTTGTGCGACGTGCCCACGAGATGGAATTCGACATTAAACATGTTATCCAGAGTTTACCAGCAGCGCAGAGCGATTGTAGACTGCCAGATATCAACTTCCACCAGAACTGGTAGTCAGGTCACTCAGATTCCTCAAGTCTACAATGAGGAGTGGACGTGGATGTCTGATATCTGCCAGGTGTTGAGCAACTTTGAGGAGTCAACACAGATGGTCAGCGGCGATGCCGCCATTATCAGCCTCACCATCCCGCTGCTTTGCCTGTTGAAAAACTCACTGCTCAGCATGAAGTCGGATGCTTTGCGCTTGTCACAAGAGACGGTGGAGGAAGATACGTTGCTTGATAGCCAGAGCACTCTCCGGTCTGTTTCTCAGCGCGTATCGGAGGAGGGGGATGAGGATGAGGAGGAAGAGGAGGAGAATATCGGCGAGAGAGTAGAGGGTACCAGTGCTCAGTCCTTAACTCTAGAGCGTGTATAGGCTGAAGAGGAGGACTTGGAGGAGGAGGAGGAGGAAATAGAGAGTCAGGCCAGTGAGGAGAGGGAATTCTTGCGTGTTGGGACTCTGGCGCACATGGCAGACTTCATGTTAGGCTGCCTATCCCGTGACCCTCGCGTTAGAAGAATTTTTTCAAACACCGATTACTGGGTGTTCACTCTCCTGGACCCACGGTACAAGCAGAACCTTTCCACTGTCATCCCTGCAGAGGAAAGGAGTATGAGAGTGAATAGATATCAACAGGCCCTGGTGCACAAGCTGAAACAATTCTTCCCATCTGACGCCGCGGGCATGGTTCTGTTGGCCAAGTAGCGGGGGAGAGGAGGCGAGCAGGCACCTTGTCCAGCACTGGCAGGGGAACACTCTCCAAGGCCTTTGCCAGTTTTATGTCACCCCAGCAAGACACTGTCACCTGTCCCCAGTCTAGGCAGAGTAGGCGGGAGCTGTACAGAAAGATGTTGAGGGAGTACCTAGCTGACCATACCAATGTCCGTAGCGATCACTCTGCTCCATACAACTACTGGGTTTCAAAGCTGGACACGTGGCCTGAACTGGCACTGTACGCCTTGAAGGTGCTGGCCTGCCCTGCCGCTAGCGTGCTGTCAGAGCGGGTATTCAGTGCAGCTGGTGGCGTCATCACCGATAAGCGTACACGCCTGTCAACTGACAGCGCTGACAGGCTGACACTTATTAAAATGAACAAAGCCTGGATTTCACCGGAATTCAAATCTCCTCCGGGGGAAAGCAGCTAAAGATTTAAATAACTTATGTATCCGATTCCTCTTCTCTACTCCTCCTACTCCTCCTCCATATCATCTTTGCCTAACGCTGACCAAAAAAACGCCATTTTTAAGAGGTCCAACTGGCACTCTTTTACCACAATTTTTCAGGAGGGCCCCCTACAGGCCCTCTCTTCAAACAATTTTTCCGAAGGTCCACCGACAGGCCCTCTGTCCAAACAATTTTTCCGGAGGTCCACCTACAGGCCCTCTGTCCAAACAATTTTTCCGGAGGTCCACCTACAGGCCCTCTGTCCAAACAATTTTGCCGGAGGTCCACCTACAGGCCCTCTCTCCAAACAATTTTTCCGGAGGTCCACCTACAGGCCCTCTGTCCAAACAATTTTGCCGGAGGTCCACCTACAGGCCCTCTCTCCAAACAATTTTTCCTGAGGTCCACCTACAGGCCCTCTCTTCAAACAATTTTACCAGAGGTCCACCTACAGGCCCTCTGTCCAAACAATTTTTCCGGAGGTCCACCTACAGGCCCTCTCTCCAAACAATTTTTCCGGAGGTCCACCTACAGGCCCTCTCTCCAAACAATTTTTCCGGAGGTCCACCTACAGGCCCTCTCTCCCGTTCCAGTTTCCAGTTTTATTTGCGCAAACTGCGTAAATTTTATTTTTGGGATAGGTGTGAAAAATAATATTACCTGCGTATCTATATTGCCCAACATTGGATACGGTAGCAACAAGAAGACCAAACACATGCTGCCCACAGGGTTCCGCAAATTCCTTGTCCACAATGTCAAGGAGCTCGAGGTTCTGTTGATGAGCAACAAGTCCTTCTGTGCAGAATTCGCCCACAACGTCTCCATCTAAGAACCTAAAGACCATTGTGGAGAGAGCGGCACAGCTCGCCATCAAAGTGACAAACCCCAACGCCAGACTGCGCAGCGAAGATAACGAATAAATATCTCTGTGGTTATTTTTGCTAAATAAAAGTTAAATAAACACAAAAAAAAAAAATTAATCTGTTCCTGTGCCTGATCCTCCCAAGTTGAATCTGTCCCATCATGAGAAAGTCCCCCCAAGGAGTCCCCACTGTAACTTGCTTCCCATACAACTACCTCACCCCCCAACACCTGTGTCTCGCCATTGTCCACCACCTCCTCAGACAACACTGGTAAATCCCCACTGTCAGCACACGGAGACTGCAAAAGGTCTTGCGAATTGGGGCAGAGAATGTTCTGTGGTAGCACATCAGAGAAGGGGTGACTATGGGGTTCCAGGGAGTACGTGACCACATGCAATCTCCATCTAAAAAGTCATGCCACACTTGATCGAGCTCATAACTGACAATTGTACCGGTTGATGCTAAATTTTTAAGTTGGGGTCCTGCGTCGTCATTCTAACTACATCCGGCTGTTGTCACCACCCCCGGATAGGGGACGTATTAGATATTGTACTGATGTTTTTTTTTGTTCTTCTTTTAATTGCCTCCTGACCTGTGATAGGCAGAGCATGGACACGTCCCCTTAGCTGCAGTAGGAAAGACACTCCCCTGGCCAGAGCAAGCTCTTTTTTCATTTTCCGTGGTCGAAAAATCCATGAAATATAAGGTCCCAAGATAGGGGACGTATACGGTATTAAACTGAGAAGAATCGATACCGTACCGGTTGATGCTAGAGTTTTTCCAAATCCATCCGGCTGTTGTCACCACCACACACGCTAGCCCAGGGGGCACTCCTCTGGCTCTTCCAGCTAAACCTCCTTCCCCCCAGCCTGCCCCCCACCTACAGGCCCTCTCTCCAAACAATTTACCCGGATAGGAGACGTATTAGATATTGTACTGATGTTTTTTTTTGTTCTTCTTTTAATTGCCTCCTGACCTGTGATAGGCAGAGCATGGACACGTCCCCTTAGCTGCAGTTGGAAAGACACTCCCCTGGCCAGAGCAAGCTCCTTTTCCTTTTCCGTGGTCGAAAAATCCATGAAATATAGGGTCCCAAGATAGGGGACGTATACGGTATTAAACTGAGAAGAATCGATACCGTACCGGTTGATGCTACAGTTTTTCCAAATCCATTCCGGCTGTTGTCACCACCACACACGCTAGCCTAGGGGGCACTCCTCTGGCTCTTCCAGCTCAACCTCCTTCCCCCCAGCCTGGGTCAACTGCTTGGGAAGCAGCTATGCTCACCACTTTACCACCAACAGCCACAGCAACTGATAAGAACAGATACTAAACTTGATGTCAGCTGCAGTGCCAGCATGAGCAGTGGTGTCACCTGCAGGCGGTGATGGACCTTCGTTGCACCTAGTTGGGTGCTTCCCTAACATGTGATGGGTATTTGCCTCGCCTTTCTTGGTCTGGGTGAGCACAATTGCCATGAGGGTAACCACCAGGCTGTTGCCTGAGAATTTGGGGTAATGGTGGGATTAGGCAGCCTCAGAGGCATCCATGCATGCTGCCCCTGCTGTTTCCTGTCAATTTCCGTGGTGTTTCCATCATTTTCTGAGGTTTCCAGGTTTTCACCCAGCCTTCCCTAGGCAGAGCCTTGGTCCCCTGCAAAAAATGCTCGAGTCTCCCATTGACTTCAATGGGGTTCGTTATTCGAAACGAGCACCCGAGCATCGGGAAAAGTTCGGCTTGAATAACGAGCACCCGAGCATTTTAGTGCTCGCTCATCTCTAGTGTTTACCTTAGGGGGTAAGTCATATAATATTTTTATAGAGGAAGTCATTACAGACGTGGAGATACCTAATAATGTCTACTTTTACATTTATTTCAGTTTTACACAAAAATACCTGTTTTGAAGAAAACAAAATCATGTTTTAGTGTCTCCATTTTTTGAAAGCTATATTTTTTTTACCTTTTGGGCGATTGTGTTTAGAATGTAATTTAAGCAGTGAAGAAAATCTGATCAAAATTGATATATTGGGGTACACTTAGGGTTGCCACCTTTCCCCACAAAAAATACTAGTCAAATTAAGCCACACCCAAAGGAGTGTGGTTGTGGGGGCGTGGCTTAACACAAGGTCTTAATCTGCTGTCATACTGTGGCTCCCAGTAATATCAATGCCTTCATTAGTGCCGCCCAGAATTAATAATGCCCCCATTAGTGCCACCAGTAGCGCCACCAGTAATAGTAATGTCTCCATTAGTATCCCCTAGAATTAATTATGCCCCCGTTAATCATAATGTCCCATTAGTGCCCCCAGTAATAGTAATACCTCTATTAGTGCCCCCCAGAATTAAAAGTGCCCCCATTAGTGCCTTCAGTAATAGAAATGTCCCCATTAGTGCCCCCCAGAATTAATAAGGCCCCTATTAGAGCCCCCAATAATAATACCCCCATTAGAACCCCCAGAATGAATACTGCCACATTAGTGCAACCCAGTAATATTAATGCCCACATTAGTGCCCCCAGTAATAGTAATGCCCCGATTAGTTCCCTCCAAAAATAATGTCTCCATTAGGGCCTCAAGAATCAATAGTGCCCCCCTGTAATAGTAATAGTATGCCCCCATTATTGCTCCCCAGAATTAATAACGTCTCCATTAGTGCCCCCCAGTAACAGTAGTACCCCCATTAGTGCACCCCAGAATTAATAAAGCCCCAATAGTGCCTCCCAGTAATTGAATAGTAATTCCCTGATTAATGTATGTGTCCCCTTCTATGCTTATGCAAAAAACAAAAAAACAATTAACCTTATCCACTTGAAAACCTAATGAGAGGGCTGATAACCCAAAATAGTCCCTGTACAGGGTAACCCTTATTGAGATAAAACAAGCGGGGGGAGGGGGGGGAATGCACATAAGGTCATACACGCAACTGCTATCAGAAGGTAGGTGTGGAGAGTAACCTCTTTCCCTACTGGGGTCTCGTTTTACTTCTTCCTTACACCCATAAACAGGGAAGGAGAGGGGGGAATATGCACATAAGGTCACAAACAAAACTGCTATCAGGAGGTAGGTGTAGAGAGTGACCTCTTTCACTCCTGAGGTCTCCCCTTGTTTCTTTCTGACACCCATAAGCAGTGGGAGGAGATTGGAGAGAAAGTATGCTCAGATCACACATACACACTCCTATGAGAAATTAGGTGTGGAGAGAGACCTTTTCTACTTCTGGGGTTTCCCCTTGCTCCTTTCTTACACCCATGAGCAGTGGGAGAATGCACACTAAGGTTGCACACACACTTCTATCATGAGGTAAATTCTGTAGGTCTGTTAATTAGCATGCACTGTCCCATGCCAAAGAAGAAATATCAGTTCCCTGCCTAAAATAAGATTCCAGTGTGCAAACCCTCCCTATATGAAAGCTCAAGGACCTGTCACATTTTATTGTACTCCTGCACCTGCCTTTTGTTTTCCCAGCCAATAGTGAAGTCCCCAAGGGCCAGGGAACCAATCTGGTCCTTGTATGACATCACTGGGCAGGCAAAACACCAGGGCCTCTAGTTCTCTATTTGTTGTAGGACTTGAGTATGCCACCACCCTTATTTTTAGTTCAATGTTGAACAGCTGATTACGCTGACATCATTAGGGGAATGCCGCTCTGACATCATTAGGGGAGTGCCCTCTTGCTGGCAAGATCACTCCTCCCCTAGGGCCAGGGAACCAGTCTGGTCAAATTTCTACAGTAGAGAGAAAGAGACTAGAGATGAGCGAATTTTTAAAAAATTCGATTCGGTTGGTTAGCTGAATTTTCCGAAAAGATTTGCTTCAATCCGAATAAATTAGTTGCGAATCGCGTTAAAAAATTGCTAATTCCGGGCTGCAGAGAGCCTGGATACTGGTGTAGAACACTGTGTCTTGCAGTAAAACGCATAGGGAGTAGTGTTGAGGGAGCACCTCTGTGCTCGTATGCTCGTGTGCTCTGGCCGGTTAGTCAATGGGAAGAGGTGAGGGTGTCTGATTAATAGGAAAAGGTCAGAATCGTGACTTCTCCTCTTTTACTCCTTTCGCTCGTAAAAGTATGCCAATTAACTGAATTTGTACGCATTAGCGCACAATGCGTACACATTAGCGTCCAAATGCATACTCATTAGCATACCAATTCGTATGCATTAGCATACAATGCGTAGCATTAGCATACAATGCGTAGCATTAGCGTACAAATCAACATTACAGTGAATGCCAGCATTGCGCTCGAGTACACTCGGTGTTCGGCCGAACACCGAGCGGAGCCAAGCGTAGGCATGCTCGGCCAAACAGCGAGTTCGGCCAAGCATGCTCGCTCAACACTAATAGGGAGTCTACTGTGGTAGTGAAAAAATACTGTGAGCCAGTGTGACATGCACATAACAGGCTTCACTCTTAGAATCACTGCACACTTTTATGTATTTGGGCAGTTAAGGGGCCAAAACTCACCAAACAACTCAAGTCTGAACTCAACCTTACAAGTCAATGTTAGCGCCAGCTATAAAGAATCATGCAGAGGCCCAAGATCCTACTAGAGTGCCAAAAGCGCATACCTTTTACACCAATTCACTGATTCCACATACATTTTGACAGAACCTGTTCTATTACACGCTTATACAAGCAGAGCCCCCCCAGACAGGTTGGAGATAGCAGTGGCAGCAGCATCAGCAGACTACAGAGTGGCACGACAACAGTGTGGCCAGGTGGCAGCAGCATGAGTAGGCCACAGAGTGGCAGAATGACAGACCCTGGAAGTGGCAGCAGCAGTGGAAGTAGTAGTACAATTTGGAGGCCACAGAGTGGCACAATTACCTAATTTTGACGTAGCGGCAGCTAGGAGACGGTATGTGGAGTCGGCGGCAACAGCAGCATCAGGCCAGAGAGTGGCATGATGACATACCCTGAAGAGCAGACCGTAATAAAAAATTCTCGTCCTTTTGGTTAAGATCAACTGTCGCATATGTTCTTATCAGTATCGGGGCTGGTTATGCCAGCAGACGAGAACGTAAGACAAAGGAGATGCAGTGAAGGCTCCAGCTTTGCTTCGACTGTGACAAAATGTCAGTATTGACCCAAGACGCCAAGAAAGTTCGGAGTTCCATCTTGAGATCGAGCTGGTGGTCTGCAGGGAGCTGAGCTACTACCTGTGGGAGCCCCTGCCTCTCGCCTCCCCCATGCTCATCTCTGAGTGTCCCGGGGGCCGGAATCGTTTACTTTTAAAAATTTGAGTGTTCAAAACAAACAGGGTTTCCTGTGTACTTGGGCTT
>ONZH01008789.1:0-17671 GCA_900303285.1 Rhinella marina
GTTTTAGGTGCAGTCCAAAGTAGGGAACAGAATCTTGTTTAAAGACTTGTTGCACACTAGGAGATTCAAATCGGAGTAGGGTTCCCACCCCGTAAGTCAAGAATAAAGATAGACTCCGATTCTTTTGCACTTAGGGTTATTTTTATTTGAAGGATTGCGGCAAAGTCAATGCAGAGTGACGTTTCGGCCTGAATGGCCTTCTTCAGACTCTGATATCAGGTAAGCGGCAATAGGTAAGCAGGTCCTTTGGACACAAGTCCGTCAAGTACATACTGCATAGTACCCAGTACCCTTAGTACCCAGTGTCCACTAGGGACTATAATGTTTTCCTTAACTTAATATACAGCCTATCACTGACACGAAATGAAATCGCAGCAGAACCAAGATATATGTCTATGTCTTTCCAAGGTTGGGCTGATACTCTACATGTTATGACCCTCAATTATATTATATATAACTTTCACACTTACCGCAGTGATGTTCATACCACAATGTTTGCGATGAGCCACAAGTGTGAATTTTCTCTACATGTTCGTGTACATTGTTTTGTATAAGTTTGGATATTTCTTGATTTAATGGATCTTCATGTATAAGATTCTTATATGTATATATATATTTTCTGAAATCAGAGTCTGAAGAAGGCCATTCAGGCCGAAACGTGACTCTGCATTGACTTTGCCGCAATCCTTCAAATAAAAATAACCCTAAGTGCAAAAGAATCGGAGTCTATCTTTATTCTTGACTTACGGGGTGGGAACCCTACTCCGATTTGAATCTCCTAGTGTGCAACAAGTCTTTAAACACAATGCTCCAGCAGAATAGTGAGTGCAGCTCTGGAGGATAATACAGGATGTAACTCAGGATCAGTACAGGATAAGTAATGTATGTACACAGTGACTGCACCAGCAGAATCGTGAGTGCAGCTCTGGAGTATAATACAGGATGTAACTCAGGATCAGTACAGGATAAGTAATGTATGTACACAGTGACTGCACCAGCAGAATAGTGAGTGCAGCTCTGGAGTATAATACAGGATGTAACTCAGGATCAGTACAGGATAAGTAATGTTGTACACAGTGACTGCACCAGCAGAATCGTGAGTGCAGCTCTGGAGTATAATACAGGATGTAACTCAGGATCAGTACAGGATAAGTAATGTATGTACAAAGTGATTGCACCAGCAGAATAGTGAGTGCAGCTCTGGAGTATAATACAGGATATAACTCAGGATCAGAACAGGATAAGTAATGTATGTACACAGTGACTGCGCCAGCCAGAATAGTGAGTGCAGCTCTGGAGTATAATACAGGTGTAACTCAGGATCAGTACAGGATAAGTAATGTATGTACACAGTGACTGCACCAGCAGAATAGTGGAGTGCAGCTCTGGAGTAAAATTCAGGATGTAACTCAGGATCAGTACAGGATAAGTAATGTATGTACACAGTGACTGCACCAGCAGAATAGTGAGTGCAGCTCTGGAGTATAACACAGGATGTAACTCAGGATCAGTACAGGATAAGTAATGTATGTACACAGTGACTGCACCAGCAGAATAGTGAGTGCAGCTCTGGAGGATAATACAGGATGTAACTCTGGATCAGTACAGGATAAGTAATGTATGTACACAGTGACTGCACCAGCAGAATCATGAGTGCAGCTCTGGAAGATAATACAGGATGTAACTCTGGATCAGTACAGGATAAGTAATGTATGTACACAGTGACTGCACCAGCAGAATAGTGAGTGCAGCTCTGGAGTATAACACAGGATGTAACTCAGGATCAGTACAGGATAAGTAATGTATGTACACAGTGACTGCACCAGCAGAATAGAATAAAGATAGACTCCGATTCTTTTGCACTGGTTATTTTTATTTGAAGGATTGCGGCAAAGTCAATGCAGAGTGACGTTTCGGCCTGAATGGCCTTCTTCAGACTCTGATATCAGAAAATACATATAGACATATAAGAATCTTATACATGAAGATCCATTAAATCAAGAAATATCCAAACTTATACAAAACAATGGACACGAACATGTAGAGAAAATTCACACTTGTGGCTCATCGCAAACATTGTGGTATGAACATCACTGCGGTAAGTGTGAAAGTTATATATAATATAATTGAGGGTCATAACATGTAGAGTATCAGCCCAACCTTGGAAAGACATAGACATATATCTTGGTTCTGCTGCGATTTCATTTCGTGTCAGTGATAGGCTGTATATTAAGTTAAGGAAAACATTATAGTCCCTAGTGGACACTGGGTACTATGGGTACTGGGTACTATGCAGTATGTACTTGACGGACTTGTGTCCAAAGGACCTGCTTACCTGTTGCCGCTTACCTGATATCAGAGACTGAAGAAGGCCATTCAGGCCGAAACGTCACTCTGCATTGACTTTGCCGCAATCCTTCAAATAAAATTAACCAGTGCAAAAGAATCAGAGTATATCTTTATTCTAATTCTGCTGGTGCAGTCACTGTGTACATACATTACTTATCCTGTACTGATCCTGAGTTACATCCTGTATTATATTCCAGAGCTGCACTCACTATTCTGCTGGTGCAGTCACCGTGTACATACATTACTTATCCTGTACTGATCCTGAGTTACATCCTGTATTATACTCCAGAGCAGCACTCACTATTCTGCTGGTGCAGTCTTTTCTTGAGTTACATCCTGTATTATACTCAGAGCAGCCACTCACTATTCTGCTGGTGCAGTCACTGTGTACATGACATTACTTATCCTGTACTGATCCTGAGTACATCCTGTATTATACTCCAGAGCTGCACTCACTATTCTGCTGGTGCAGTCACTGTGTACATGCATTACTTATCCTGTACTGATCCTGAGTTACATCCTGTATTATACTCCAGAGCTGCACTCACTATTCTGCTGGTGCAGTCACTGTGTACATACATTACTTATCCTGTACTGATCCTGAGTTACATCCTGTATTATACTCCAGAGCTGCACTCACTAATTCTGCTGGTGCAGTCACTGTGTACATACATTACTTATCCTGTACTGATCCTGAGTTACATCCTGTATTATACTCCAGAGCTGCACTCACTATTCTGCTGGTGCAGTCACTGTGTACATACATTACTTATCCATGTACTGATCCTGAGTTACATCCTGTATTATACTCCAGAGCTGCACTCACTATTCTGCTGGTGCAGTCACTGTGTACATACATTACTTATCCTGTACTGATCCTGAGTTTACATCCTGTATTATACTCCAGAGCTGCACTCACTATTCTGCTGGTGCAGTCACTGTGTACATACATTACTTATCCTGTACTGATCCTGAGTTACATCCTGTATTATACTCCAGAGCTGCACTCACTATTCTGCTGGTGCAGTCACTGTGTACATACATTACTTATCCTGTACTGATCCTGAGTTACATCCTGTATTATACTCCAGAGCTGCACTCACTATTCTGCTGGTGCAGTCACTGTGTACATACATTACTTATCCTGTACTGATCCTGAGTTACATCCTGTATTATACTCCAGAGCTGCACTCACTATTCTGCTGGTGCAGTCACTGTGTACATACATTACTTATCCTGTACTGATCCTGAGTTACATCCTGTATTATACTCCAGAGCTGCACTCACTATTCTGCTGGTGCAGTCACTGTGTACATACATTACTTATCCTGTACTGATCCTGAGTTACATCCTGTATTATACTCCAGAGCTGCACTCACTATTCTGCTGGTGCAGTCACTGTGTACATACATTACTTATCCTGTACTGATCCTGAGTTACATCCTGTATTATACTCCAGAGCTGCACTCACTATTCTGCTGGTGCAGTCACTGTGTACATACATTACTTATCCTGTACTGATCCTGAGTTACATCCTGTATTATACTCCAGAGCTGCACTCACTATTCTGCTGGTGCAGTCACTGTGTACATACATTACTTATCCTGTACTGATCCTGAGTTACATCCTGTATTATACTCCAGAGCTGCACTCACTATTCTGCTGGTGCAGTCACTGTGTACATACATTACTTATCCTGTACTGATCCTGAGTTACATCCTGTATTATACTCCAGAGCTGCACTCACTATTCTGCTGGTGCAGTCACTGTGTACATACATTACTTATCCTGTACTGATCCTGAGTTACATCCTGTATTATACTCCAGAGCTGCACTCACTATTCTGCTGGTGCAGTCACTGTGTACATACATTACTTATCCTGTACTGATCCTGAGTTACATCCTGTATTATACTCCAGAGCTGCACTCACTATTCTGCTGGTGCAGTCACTGTGTACATACATTACTTATCCTGTACTGATCCTGAGTTACATCCTGTATTATACTCCAGAGCTGCACTCACTATTCTGCTGGTGCAGTCACTGTGTACATACATTACTTATCCTGTACTGATCCTGAGTTCATCCTGTATTATACTCCAGAGCTGCACTCACTATTCTGCTGGTGCAGTCACTGTGTACATACATTACTTATCCTGTACTGATCCTGAGTTACATCCTGTATTATACTCCAGAGCTGCACTCACTATTCTGCTGGTGCAGTCACTGTGTACATACATTACTTATCCTGTACTGATCCTGAGTTACATCCTGTATTATACTCCAGAGCTGCACTCACTATTCTGCTGGTGCAGTCACTGTGTACATACATTACTTATCCTGTACTGATCCTGAGTTACATCCTGTATTATACTCCAGAGCTGCACTCACTATTCTGCTGGTGCAGTCACTGTGTACATACATTACTTATCCTGTACTGATCCTGAGTTACATCCTGTATTATACTCCAGAGCTGCACTCACTATTCTGCTGGTGCAGTCACTGTGTACATACATTACTTATCCTGTACTGATCCTGAGTTACATCCTGTATTATACTCCAGAGCTGCACTCACTATTCTGCTGGTGCAGTCACTGTGTACATACATTACTTATCCTGTACTGATCCTGAGTTACATCCTGTATTATACTCCAGAGCTGCACTCACTATTCTGCTGGTGCAGTCACTGTGTACATACATTACTTATCCTGTACTGATCCTGAGTTACATCCTGTATTATACTCCAGAGCTGCACTCACTATTCTGCTGGTGCAGTCACTGTGTACATACATTACTTATCCTGTACTGATCCTGAGTTACATCCTGTATTATACTCCAGAGCTGCACTCACTATTCTGCTGGTGCAGTCACTGTGTACATACATTACTTATCCTGTACTGATCCTGAGTTACATCCTGTATTATACTCCAGAGCTGCACTCACTATTCTGCTGGTGCAGTCACTGTGTACATACATTACTTATCCTGTACTGATCCTGAGTTACATCCTGTATTATACTCCAGAGCTGCACTCACTATTCTGCTGGTGCAGTCACTGTGTACATACATTACTTATCCTGTACTGATCCTGAGTTACATCCTGTATTATACTCCAGAGCTGCACTCACTATTCTGCTGGTGCAGTCACTGTGTACATACATTACTTATCCTGTACTGATCCTGAGTTACATCCTGTATTATACTCCAGAGCTGCACTCACTATTCTGCTGGTGCAGTCACTGTGTACATACATTACTTATCCTGTACTGATCCTGAGTTACATCCTGTATTATACTCCAGAGCTGCACTCACTATTCTGCTGGTGGCAGTCACTGTGTACATAATTACTTTATCCTGTACTGATCCTGAGTTACATCCTGTATTATACTCCAGAGCTGCACTCACTATTCTGCTGGTGCAGTCACTGTGTACATACATTACTTATCCTGTACTGATCCTGAGTTACATCCTGTATTATACTCCAGAGCTGCACTCACTATTCTGCTGGTGCAGTCACTGTGTACATACATTACTTATCTGTACTGATCCTGAGTTACATCCTGTATTATACTCCAGAGCTGCACTCACTATTCTGCTGGTGGAGTCACTGTGTACATACATTACATTACTTATCCTGTACTGATCCTGAGTTACATCCTGTATTATACTCCAGAGCTGCACTCACTATTCTGCTGGTGCAGTCACTGTGTACATACATTACTTATCCTGTACTGATCCTGAGTTACATCCTGTATTATACTCCAGAGCTGCACTCACTATTCTGCTGGTGCAGTCACTGTGTACATACATTACTTATCCTGTACTGATCCTGAGTTACATCCTGTATTATACTCCAGAGCTGCACTCACTATTCTGCTGGTGCAGTCTCTGTGTACATACATTACTTATCCTGTACTGATCCTGAGTTACATCCTGTATTATACTCCAGAGCTGCACTCACTATTCTGCTGGTGCAGTCACTGTGTACATACATTACTTATCCTGTACTGATCCTGAGTTCATCCTGTATTATACTCCAGAGCTGCACTCACTATTCTGCTGGTGCAGTCACTGTGTACATACATTACTTATCCTGTACTGATCCTGAGTTACATCCTGTATTATACCCCAGAGCTGCACTCACTATTCTGCTGGTGCAGTCACTGTGTATATACATTACTTATCCTGTATTGTTCCTGAGTTACATCATGTATTATACTCCAGAGCTGCACTCACTATTCTGCTGGTGCAGTCACTGTGTACATAGATTACTTATCCTGTACTGATCCTGAGTTACATCCTGTATTATACTCCAGAGCTGCACTCACTATTCTGCTGGTGCAGTCACTGTGTACATACATTACTTATCCTGTACTGATCCTGAGTTACATCATGTATTACACTCAAGAGCTGCACTCACTATTCTGCTTGTGCAATCACTGTGTACATACATTAATTATCCTGTACTGATCCTGAGTTACATCCTGTATTATACTCCAGAGCTGCACTCACTATTCTGCTGGTGGAGTCACTGTATGCATACATAACTTATCCTGTACCAATCCTGAGTTACATCCTGTATTATACTCCAGAGCTGCACTCACTATTCTGCTGGTGCAGTCACTGTGTACATACATTACTTATCCTGTACTGATCCTGAGTTACATCCTGTATTATACTCCAGAGCTGCACTCACTATTCTGCCGGTGGAGTCACTGTGTACATAATTACATTACTTATCCTGGTCCTGAGTTGAATCCTGTATTATACTCCAGAGCTGCACTCACTATTCTGCTGGTGCAGTCACTGTGTACATACATTACTTATCCTGTACTGATCCTGAGTTACATCCTGTATTATACTCCAGAGCTGCACTCACTATTCTGCTGGTGCAGTCACTGTGTACATACATTACTTATCCTGTACTGATCCTGAGTTACATCCTGTATTATATTCCAGAGCTAAACTCACTATTCTGCTGGTGGCAGTCACTGTGTACATACATTACTTATCCTGTACTGATCCTGAGTCACATCCTGTATTATACTCCAGAGCTGCACTCACTATTCTGCTGGTGCAGTCACTGTGTACATACATTACTTATCCTATACTGATCCAGAGTTACATCCTGTATTATACTCCAGAGCTGCACTCACTATTTTGCCGGTGGAGTCACTGTGTACATACATTACTTATCCTGTACTGATCCTGAGTCACATCCTGTATTATACTCCAGAGCTGTACTCACTATTCTGCTGGTGCAGTCACTGTGTACACACATTACTTATCCTGTACTGATCCTGAGTTACATCCTGTATTATACTCCAGAGCTGCACTCACTATTCTGCTGATGCAGTCACTGTGGACATGCAGAAAATCCTGGGTGATTTCCGCTCTGGAGGAGCAGAATTGTGCTGTTCTACATCTATACTGTGCACCTTTCTGTTCGTGGACTGAGGGGACATTCCTTGTGTCAGTTTCCCTTTAATTGGAACGTAATGTATCTATTTAGTATCACGCAGAGATATTTTGTGACATCTATTTGCAGTGATTCACGTCTTTGTCCCTGTTTCCTCCGCCGCCAGCGTCTGTCACATATTTACCAATTACGAGGACAATATCCGCTCTGTGAGACCGGCGCGATAACGAGCGCAGCACATCCATCCTGAGCAGCTGTTTAAAGAACAGAACGCGGCATCCAGAAATCGCGGACAATGCGGAGGTGACCGGAGGTGAAGTCTAACTTTACTTTTCCCTTCGATAATTTATCATTATAAACCGTCTTTTGTGCGCTCGCCGCAGAGACTGCGTGGCTTTGTGGCTGCCGCCTGGCATTGTCTGCCAGACAGTGTGTGAAAATAAATTGAGATGGAAGATGATTGTCTGCCTGCTCACACCGGTTTAGTAAATGGCTTTCCAGGCACATCTAAGATAAAGGGCCGGCGCGCGGAATAAAGAGCGGGGTGAGGACGCAGGAAGATGGCGGTAAGAAGAAGCATTTTTTTTGAGGAAACGGCGCTACATTACTGTATCACTGAGCGAGAAAGAGGTGGTCGTAAGGGTGTCAGGTGGTCGTAAGGGTGAAACGAGGAGCAGGAGCTTGGGTATAATGGAGACCAAAGCGAAAATCATACTGCAATGTGTCCCCTTTAAATTAAAGGGATGATCTATAGTGTTAATAGACATATGGCTTGGGGGGAGAGACAAGACCCTCATATTATCTAGAGAAGACAGCAGCTCCAGAGAGCGTCTCTGACTCTGGAGGACCCGACAGGTCTGTGCATTACACAAACAGCCCATTGATTTCATTGAGTCTTGTGTAATACCCCATGTCTCCTGCGGAGGTGCTGTAGAGAAAGTGAACACTTTGTGCCAAGTTCTCCAAGCGATTACAGCTGAAGAACACCCATTGGTCATCTTATCTTCCAAGCAAAGGGATTGACCAATTATGATTGAGGGGTGCTAGTGCTTATAGGCACCAAGGAGACAAAGGCGCAGAGCAGATGGGATCATGAGTATGACCATTAGTGATGAGCGAGCATGCTCGGCCAGCCAGTGTTATGCCAGTAGCCAACATGGTATACGGCATTACAGTGAATGCCAGTACCTCCCTGAATGCTGATTGGCTAATTATTGGATGCTATAAAGTACCCGGTGACATGTGACCGGCTCAGACCGAGTCAGGGAGAGCTGCTGCAAGGAGGGACAAATAGTGTAGGGATAGAAATTGGCTAGGCAGGGCTAGATTTTCTGTTGAAAAGACCTAAAAGCCCTTTTAAGGGCTATTATATCTGGCTGCAAAATTTAATTTTTTTTTTTTTGGGGGGGGGGCAAAAATTGCGCAAGGTGTCCTGACCTTAACACCACCTGCGCAGCGTGTGCATTATAACGTTTCTGTATCCTATATACCTGACATCCGGAGTCATTTTTTCTGCAGCTAATCAAGGCGTCTGCGCTGCGTCTGCTGTATAACGTTTGCGCAAGGAGGGACAGATAGTGTAGGGATAGGATTTGGCTAGGCAGGGCTAGTTGCTCTGTTTAAAAGACCCAAAAGCCCTTTCAAGGACTGTTGTTATATCTGGCTGCAATATTTTTTTTTCATGGGGGGCAAAATTAATGCAAGTTTGCCTGACCTAAACACCACCTGCGCAGTTTGTGCATTATAACGTTTCTGTATCCTATATACCTGACATCCGTTGTCATTTTTGTCTGCTTCTAATCAAGGTGCTACGGCTGCTGTATAACATTTGAACGTCCTAAATACCTGTGACATTCAGTGTAATTTTTCTGCTGTTAGTGACGGTGATATTCCCTGCGCTTCGTCTGCTGTATAACATTTGAACGTCCTAAATACCTGAGACATTCAGTGTAATTTTTCTGCTGTTAGTGACGGTGATATTCCCTGCGCTTCGTCTGCTGTATAACATTTGAACGTCCTAAATACCTGAGACATTCAGTGTAATTTTTCTGCCGTTGGTGACGGTGATATTCCCTGCGCTACGTCTGCTGTATAACGTTTGAACATCCTAAATACCTGAGACATTCAGTGTAATTTTTCTGCCGTTGGTGACGGTGATATTCCCTGCGCTACGTCTGCTGTATAACGTTTGAACATCCTAAATACCTGAGACATTCAGTGTAATTTTTCTGCCGTTGGTGACGGTGATATTCCCTGCGCTACGTCTGCTGTATAACGTTTGAACATCCTAAATACTTGGGAGTCCAAGATCCATCCACACATCCTCCCCATGCTGTTCCCAAACCATTTCAGTGGTGTTTCCACCATTTTCTCACCTTTCCCTATGAACCAGACACCCTCCCCTCTTCAGAGCAGGGGGTGCCTGGTTTAGTGCTCGGGTGCTCTGTAGAGAACTCCAGCATCACCTAGTGTTCTACCCGAGCACCCGAACATTATGGTGCTCGATCAACACTAATGACCATGCATAAGGGAGAGGAACAGTTCTGGCCCCGTCCCAGCAGAAGTGATGTCCTGTCAATAGCCAGAAACCTGGTCAAGGGCGTAACGTCAGAGGATGAACGTGATGTTAGAGAAGAGGTATGAAGAGAAGGATGGAGGCCCACCATGCAAAGACCCTGCCTAATAAGAGACATCTAGTAAGACCTCTGGTCTGCCCACCCGGAGACTTCTCCAGGGCGTGACCACTAGACATAGGACTGGACTGATACAAGGAACTTGGACCCAGGAGCTTCAGATCATAAATCATAAAATATGAGACGTGATTGTTTCTGGAAGAGGAACCTTGAGTTTTCCGCGATTCGAGGGCTCTTAACCTTCTCTATCCGTATTAAGAGCCTTATTCAGCGGTGGATTAATAACATTTTATTCTAATTACTTCTCCACCGTCTTCAAATTAAATGAATTATCATTAAGAAAATATAACTCGCCATTAGGAAACGAGCCGCTCCAAGAAAATAACAGAGCGCCGCGATAATTCTCAATTAGTATAAGAGTTGGCGGAATTACCAGAAAAGATGAAAGGAAAGTTACAGAGGAAGAAAGAGGCGAATGACTGCAGAGGACGAACAGAGAGATTAAATACCAGAAGACCACCCCAGGTTATACCAGCTGTACCTATATATATTATATACCAGGAGATACCCAGGTTATACCAGCATGCTCATAATCACCTATATACCAAGGACGATCCAGGTTATACCAGCTGTACCATAATAGCTGTATATATAATTATATACAGGAGATACCCAGGTTATACCAGCATGCTCCATATCACTATATACAAGAAGATGTATAACTTATACCAGCTGTACATATATAATTATATACAGGAGATACCCAGGTTACATACCTCCCAAGCATGCTCCATATCACTATATACAAGAAGATGTATAACTTATACCAGCTGTACATATATAATTATATACAGGAGATACCCAGGTTATACCAGCATGCTCCATATCACTATATACAGAGAAGATATAACTTATACCAGCTGTACATATATAATTATATACAGGAGATACCCAGGTTATACCAGCATGCTCCATATCACTATATACAAGAAGATGTATAACTTATACCAGCTGTACATATATAATTATATACAGGAGATACCCAGGTTATACCAGCATGCTCCATATCACTATATACAAGAAGATGTATAACTTATACCAGCTGTACATATATAATTTATATACAGGAGATACCCAGGTTATACCAGCATGCTCCATATCACTATATACAGAAGATGTATAACTTATACCAGCTGTACATATATAATTATATACAGGAGATACCCAGGTTATACCAGCATGCTCCATATCACTATATACAGAAGATGTATAACTTATACCAGCTGTACATATATAATTATATACAGGAGATACCCAGGTTATACCAGCATGCTCCATATCACTATATACAAGAAGATGTATAACTTATACCAGCTGTACATATATAATTATATACAGGAGATACCCAGGTTATACCAGCATGCTCCATATCACTATATACAGAAGATGTATAACTTATACCAGCTGTACATATATAATTATATACAGGAGATACCCAGGTTATACCAGCATGCTCCATATCACTATATACAGAAGATGTATAACTTATACCAGCTGTACATATATAATTATATACAGGAGATACCCAGGTTATACCAGCATGCTCCATATCACTATATACAAGAAGATGTATAACTTATACCAGCTGTACATATATAATTATATACAGGAGATACCCAGGTTATACCAGCATGCTCCATATCACTATATACAGAAGATGTATAACTTATACCAGCTGTACATATATAATTATATACAGGAGATACCCAGGTTATACCAGCATGCTCCATATCACTATATACAAGAAGATGTATAACTTATACCAGCTGTACATATATAATTATATACAGGAGATACCCAGGTTATACCAGCATGCTCCATATCACTATATACAGAAGATGTATAACTTATACCAGCTGTACATATATAATTATATACAGGAGATACCCAGGTTATACCAGCATGCTCCATATCACTATATACAAGAAGATGTATAACTTATACCAGCTGTACATATATAATTATATACAGGAGATACCCAGGTTATACCAGCATGCTCCATATCACTATATACAAGAAGATGTATAACTTATACCAGCTGTACATATATAATTATATACAGGAGATACCCAGGTTATACCAGCATGCTCCATATCACTATATACAGAAGATGTATAACTTATACCAGCTGTACATATATAATTATATACAGGAGATACCCAGGTTATACCAGCATGCTCCATATCACTATATACAAGAAGATGTATAACTTATACCAGCTGTACATATATAATTATATACAGGAGATACCCAGGTTATACCAGCATGCTCCATATCACTATATACAAGAAGATGTATAACTTATACCAGCTGTACATATATAATTATATACAGGAGATACCCCAGGTTATACCAGCATGCTCCATATCACTATATACAAGAAGATGTATAACTTATACCAGCTGTACATATATAATTATATACAGGAGATACCCAGGTTATACCAGCATGCTCCATATCACTATATACAAGAAGATGTATAACTTATACCAGCTGTACATATATAATTATATACAGGAGATACCCAGGTTATACCAGCATGCTCCATATCACTATATACAGAAGATGTATAACTTATACCAGCTGTATATATAATTATATACAGGAGATACCCAGGTTATACCAGCATGCTCCATATCACTATATACAGAAGATATATAACTTATACCAGCTGTACATATATAATTATATACAGGAGATACCCGAGGTTATATCCAGCATGCTCCATATCACTATAATACAAGAAGATGTAATAACTTATACCAGCTGTACATATATAATTATATACAGGAGATACCCAGGTTTATACCCAGCATGCTCCATATCACTATATACAGAAGATGTATAACTTTATACCAGCTGTAATATATAATTATATACAGGGAGATGCCCAGGTTATACCAGCATGCTCCCATATCACTATATACAAGAAGATGTATAACTTATAACCAGCTGTACATATATAATTATATACAGGAGATACCCAGGTTTATACCAGCATGCTCCATATCACTATAATACAAGAAGATGTATAACTTATACCAGCTGTACATATATAATTTATATACAGGAGATACCCAGGTTATACCAGCATGCTCCATATCACTATATACAAGAAGATGTATAACTTATACCAGCTGTACATATATAATTATATACAGGAGATACCCAGGTTATACCAGCATGCTCCATATCACTATATACAGAAGATGTATAACTTATACCAGCTGTTACATATATAATTATATACAGGAGATACCCAGGTTATACCAGCATGCTCCATATCACTATATACAGAAGATGTATAACTTATACCAGCTGTACATATATATTATATACAGGAGATACCCAGGTTATACCAGCATGCTCCATATCACTATATACAAGAAGATGTATAACTTATACCAGCTGTACATATATAATTATATACAGGAGATACCCAGGTTATACCAGCATGCTCCATATCACTATATACAAGAAGATGTATAACTTATACCAGCTGTACATATATAATTATATACAGGAGATACCCAGGTTATACCAGCATGCTCCATATCACTATATACAAGAAGATGTATAACTTATACCAGCTGTACATATATAATTATATACAGGAGATACCCAGGTTATACCAGCATGCTCCATATCACTATATACAAGAAGATGTATAACTTATACCAGCTGTACATATATAATTATATACAGGAGATACCCAGGTTATACCAGCATGCTCCATATCACTATATACAGAAGATGTATAACTTATACCAGCTGTACATATATAATTATATACAGGAGATACCCAGGTTATACCAGCATGCTCCATATCACTATATACAAGAAGATGTATAACTTATATACCAGCTGTACATATATAATTATATACAGGAGATACCCAGGTTATACCAGCATGCTCCATATCACTATATACAAGAAGATGTATAACTTATACCAGCTGTACATATATAATTATATACAGGAGATACCCAGGTTATACCAGCATGCTCCATATCACTATATACAAGAAGATGTATAACTTATACCAGCTGTACATATATAATTATATACAGGAGATACCCAGGTTTATACCAGCATGCTCCATATCACTATATACAGAAAGATGTATAACTTATACCAGCTGTACATATATAATTATATATACAGGAGATACCCAGGTTATACCAGCATGCTCCATATCACTATATACAAGAAGATGTATAACTTATACCAGCTGTACATATATAATTATATACAGGAGATACCCAGGTTATACCAGCATGCTCCATATCACTATATACAAGAAGATGTATAACTTATACCAGCTGTACATATATAATTATATACAGGAGATACCCAGGTTATACCAGCATGCTCCATATCACTATATACAGAAAGATGTATAACTTATACCAGCTGTACATATATAATTATATACAGGAGATACCCAGGTTATACCAGCATGCTCCATATCACTATATACAAGAAGATGTATAACTTATACCAGCTGTACATATATAATTATATACAGGAGATACCCAGGTTATACCAGCATGCTCCATATCACTATATACAAGAAGATGTATAACTTATACCAGCTGTACATATATAATTATATACAGGAGATACCCAGGTTATACCAGCATGCTCCATATCACTATATACAAGAAGATGTATAACTTATACCAGCTGTACATATATAATTATATACAGGAGATACCCAGGTTATACCAGCATGCTCCATATCACTATATACAAGAAGATGTATAACTTATACCAGCTGTACATATATAATTATATACAGGAGATACCCAGGTTATACCAGCATGCTCCATATCACTATATACAAGAAGATGTATAACTTATACCAGCTGTACATATATAATTATATACAGGAGATACCCAGGTTATACCAGCATGCTCCATATCACTATATACAAGAAGATGTATAACTTATACCAGCTGTACATATATAATTATATACAGGAGATACCCAGGTTATACCAGCATGCTCCATATCACTATATACAAGAAGATGTATAACTTATACCAGCTGTACATATATAATTATATACAGGAGATACCCAGGTTATACCAGCATGCTCCATATCACTATATACAAGAAGATGTATAACTTATACCAGCTGTACATATATAATTATATACAGGAGATACCCAGGTTATACCAGCATGCTCCATATCACTATATACAAGAAGATGTATAACTTATACCAGCTGTACATATATAATTATATACAGGAGATACCCAGGTTATACCAGCATGCTCCATATCACTATATACAAGAAGATGTATAACTTATACCAGCTGTACATATATAATTATATACAGGAGATACCCAGGTTATACCAGCATGCTCCATATCACTATATACAAGAAGATGTATAACTTATACCAGCTGTACATATATAATTATATACAGGAGATACCCAGGTTATACCAGCATGCTCCATATCACTATATACAAGAAGATGTATAACTTATACCAGCTGTACATATATAATTATATATACAGGAGATACCCAGGTTATACCAGCATGCTCCATATCACTATATACAGAGAAGATGTATAACTTATACCAGCTGTACATATATAATTATATACAGGAGATACCCAGGTTATACCAGCATGCTCCATATCACTATATACAAGAAGATGTATAACTTATACCAGCTGTACATATATAATTATATACAGGAGATACCCAGGTTATACCAGCATGCTCCATATCACTATATACAAGAAGATGTATAACTTATACCAGCTGTACATATATAATTATATACAGGAGATACCCAGGTTATACCAGCATGCTCCATATCACTATATACAAGAAGATGTATAACTTATACCAGCTGTACATATATAATTATATACAGGAGATACCCAGGTTATACCAGCATGCTCCATATCACTATATACAAGAAGATGTATAACTTATACCAGCTGTACATATATAATTATATACAGGAGATACCCAGGTTATACCAGCATGCTCCATATCACTATATACAAGAAGATGTATAACTTATACCAGCTGTACATATATAATTATATACAGGAGATACCCAGGTTATACCAGCATGCTCCATATCACTATATACAAGAAGATGTATAACTTATACCAGCTGTACATATATAATTATATACAGGAGATACCCAGGTTATACCAGCATGCTCCATATCACTATATACAAGAAGATGTATAACTTATACCAGCTGTACATATATAATTTATATACAGGAGATACCCAGGTTATACCAGCATGCTCCATATCACTATATACAAGAAGATGTATAACTTATACCAGCTGTACATATATAATTATATACAGGAGATACCCAGGTTATACCAGCATGCTCCATATCACTATATACAAGAAGATGTATAACTTATACCAGCTGTACATATATAATTATATACAGGAGATACCCAGGTTATACCAGCATGCTCCATATCACTATATACAGAAGATGTATAACTTATACCAGCTGTACATATATAATTATATACAGGAGATACCCAGGTTATACCAGCATGCTCCATATCACTATATACAAGAAGATGTATAACTTATACCAGCTGTACATATATAATTATATACAGGAGATACCCAGGTTATACCAGCATGCTCCATATCACTATATACAAGAAGATGTATAACTTATACCAGCTGTACATATATAATTATATACAGGAGATACCCAGGTTATACCAGCATGCTCCATATCACTATATACAAGAAGATGTATAACTTATACCAGCTGTACATATATAATTATATACAGGAGATACCCAGGTTATACCAGCATGCTCCATATCACTATATACAAGAAGATGTATAACTTATACCAGCTGTACATATATAATTATATACAGGAGATACCCAGGTTATACCAGCATGCTCCATATCACTATATACAAGAAGATGTATAACTTATACCAGCTGTACATATATAATTATATACAGGAGATACCCAGGTTATACCAGCATGCTCCATATCACTATATACAAGAAGATGTATAACTTATACCAGCTGTACATATATAATTATATACAGGAGATACCCAGGTTATACCAGCATGCTCCATATCACTATATACAAGAAGATGTATAACTTATACCAGCTGTACATATATAATTATATACAGGAGATACCCAGGTTATACCAGCATGCTCCATATCACTATATA
>ONZH01008790.1:0-56524 GCA_900303285.1 Rhinella marina
GGCAGGGTGAGACAGTACCTGCTGATGAGGGAGCTGTGGAACGCCGCAGAGCTACACTCCCTAGCTTCATGTCTCAACTTACAGGGACACGTGGTAGAGGACTGTTGAAACCACAACAGTGTGAACAGCTGATCTCGTGGATTGCGGACAATGCTTCCCCCCAGTCTGCCCCCTCCCAGGAAAATTTGGAATGCGATCCGGCATTCTCTGAGGAACTGTTTTCTGGACCCTTCCCAGAGTCACAAACCACTTCTCAGGTTGCTGCTGACCTCGTTCCCGATGCCCAAGTTTTCCAACTGTCGCAGTCTGTGGGTGATGATGATGATGACAATGTTGACTTAGTGGAAGAAGTGTGTCAGACGGTTGTCAGACAGTGGTGAAGTTGTTGTTAGGGAAGGAATTCCGAGGGGGGAGCAGACTGAGGAATCGGAGGATGACGAGGTGACTGACCCAAGCTGGGTTGATATGCCGAGTGAAGACAGTGCTTCTGAGGCGGAGGCGAGTGCTGCACCAGAACAGGTTGTAAGAGGCAGTGGTGTGGCCAGAGGGAGAAGCAGGGCCAGAGCTGGTGCATCAGCAGCAACTGTTTCACGTAGTGAAGCTCCCGTGGCGAGGCCTAGATGTTCGCAAGTCTGGAGGTCCTTTAAAGAAAGTGAGGAGGACCGACGGACTGTGGTGTGCAACCTGTGCCACACCAGGATCAGCAGGGGTGCCACCACTACTAGCCTAACCACCACCAGCATGCGCAGGCATATGAGTGCTAAACACCCCACTCAATGGAACCAAGGCCGTTCACCACCTCCTGCGGGTCACACCACTGCTCCTTCCCCTGTGTCACTCGCTGCCTCTGCTAGTCAACCCCCTGCGTCACTCTCTGCCTCTGCTAGTCAACCCCCTGCCCAGGACCCAGGCACGAGCGCCTCCCGCCGGAAAACCACACCTTCGCCTCCACGATCCTCCACAGTGTCCACCAAGTGTCCCAGCGCAGCGTTCAGCTGTCTTTACAGCAGACGCTGGAGCGCAAGAGGAAATACAGTTCCACCTACCCACATGCCCAAGCCCTCAACGTCCACATCTCCAAATTGCTTAGCCTTGAGATGTTGCCCTATAGGCTGGTAGAGACCGAGGCCTTTCGCAATCTCATGGCGGTGGCTGCCCCTCGGTATTCGGTCCCCAGCCGCCACTATTTTTCCCGATGTGCCGTCCCAGCCCTACACCAGCACGTGTCACAGAACATCATCCGTGACCTGACCAACGCTGTTTCTTAGAAGGTCCACCTAACCACGGACACGTGGACAAGTGCTGCCGGGCAGGGACACTATATCTCACTGACGGCACATTGGGTTAACTTGGTGGAGGCTGGGACCGAGAATGACCCTGGGGCCGCTCATGTACTGCCCACACCGAGGATTGCGGGGCCTACCTCGGTCACGGTCTCTCAGACATACTATGCCTCCTCCTCCTCCTCCGACCCCTCCTCCTCCACCGAATTACCATCCGTGGGCACGGCGCCTTCAGTCGGTAGCTCTAGGCGCAGCAGCAGTGCCGTGGGTAAACGCCAGCAGGCGGTGCTCAAACTGCTGAGCTTAGGTGAGAAAAGGCACACCGACCAAGAGCTGTTACAGGGCATCACGGCGCAGACCGATGTGTGGCTGGCACCGCTGAACCTCAAGCCAGGCATGGTTGTGTGTGACAACGGGCGTAACCTGGTGGCGGCTCTGCAACTCGGCAGACTGACACATGTGCCATGCCTGGCCCATGTGTTTAATCTCATAGTTCAGCGGTTCCTCAAGACATACCCCAATCTGTCTGATTTGCTCACCAAGGTGCGCCGCATCTGTGCGCATTTCCGCAAGTCGACCACAGATGCTGCCACTCTCAGGGCAGCGCAGCGCCGCCTACAACTGCCCGCTCACCGACTGTTGTGCAACGTGCCCACGAGATGGAATTCCACATTAAACATGTTATCCAGAGTTTACCAGCAGCACAGAGCGATTGTAGACTGCCAGATGTCAACTTCCACCAGAACTGGTAGTCAGGTCAGTCAGATTCCTCAAGTCTACAATGAGGAGTGGACGTGGATGTCTGATATCTGCCAGGTGTTGAGCAACTTTGAGGAGTCAACACAGATGGTCAGCGGCGATGCCGCCATTATCAGCCTCACCATCCCGCTGCTTTGCCTGTTGAAAAACTCACTGCTCAGCATCAAGTCGGATGCTTTGCGCTTGTCACAAGAGACGGTGGAGGAAGATACGTCGCTTGATAGCCAGAGCACCCTCCGGTCTGTTTCTCAGCGCGTATCGGAGGAGGGGGATGAGGATGAGGAGGAAGAGGAGGAGAATGTCGGCGAGACAGTAGAGGGTACCAGTGCTCAGTCCTTAACTCTTGAGCGTGTATGGGCTGAAGAGGAGGACTTGGAGGAGGAGGAGGAGGAAATGGAGAGTCAGGCCAGTGAAGAGAGGGAATTCTTGCGTGTTGGGACTCTGGCGCACATGGCAGACTTCATGTTAGGCTGCCTATCCCGTGACCCTTGCGTTAGAAGAATTTTTTCAAACACCGATTACTGGGTGTTCACTCTCCTGGACCCACGGTACAAGCAGAACCTTTCCACTCTCATCCCTGCAGAGGAAAGGAGTAGGAGAGTGAATAGATATCAACAGGCCCTGGTGCACAAGCTGAAACAATTCTTCCCATCTGACGCCACTAGCGGCAGAGGGCATGGTTCTGTGGGCCAAGTAGCGGGGGAGAGGAGGCGAGCAGGCAGCTTGTCCAGCACTGGCAGGGGAACGCTCTCCAAGGCCTTTGCCACTTTTATGTCACCCCAGCAAGACACTGTCACCTGTCCCCAGTCTAGGCAGAGTAGGGGGGAGCTGTACAGAAAGATGGTGAGGGAGTACCTAGCTGACCATACCAACGTCCGTAGCGATCACTCTGCTCCATACAACTACTGGGTTTAAAAGCTTGACATGTGGCATGAACTGGCGCTGTATGCCTTGGAGGTGCTGGCCTGCCTTGCCGCTAGCGTGCTGTCAGAGCGGGTATTCAGTGCAGCTGGTGGCGTCATCACCGTTAAGCGTACACGCCTGTCAACTGACAGCGCTGACAGGCTGACGCTTATTAAAATGAACAAAGCCTGGATTTCACCGGAATTCAAATCTCCTCCGGGGGAAAGCAGCTAAAGATTAACATTACTTATGTATCCGATTCCTCTTCTCTATTCCTCCTACTCCTACTCCTCCTCCTCCATATCGTCTAACGCTGACTAAAAAAACGCCATTTTTTAGAGGTCCAACTGGCACTCTTTTACCACAATTTTTCAGGAGGGCCCCCTACAGGCCCTCTCTTCAAACAATTTGTCCGGAGGTCCACCTACAGGCCCTCTCTTCAAACAATTTTTCCGGAGGTCCACCTACAGGCCCTCTGTCCAAACAATTTTTCCGGAGGTCCACCTACAGGCCCTCTCTCCAAACAATTTTTCCGGAGGTCCACCTACAGGCCCTCTCTCCAAACAATTTTTCCGGAGGTCCACCTACAGGCCCTCTCTCCAAACAATTTTTCCGGAGGTCCACCTACAGGCCCTCTATTCAAACAATTTTTCCGGAGGTCCACCTACAGGCCCTCTCTCCCAAAAAATTTTCCGGAGGTCCACCTACAGGCCCTCTCTTCAAACAATTTTTCTGGAGGTCCACCTACAGGCCCTCTATTCAAACAATTTTTCCAGAGGTCCACCTACAGGCCCTCTCTTCAAACAATTTTTCCGGAGGTCCACCTACCGTCCCTCTCTTCAAACAATTTTTCCGGAGGTCCACCTACAGGCCCTCTCTCCAAACAATTTTTCCGGAGGTCCACCTACAGGCCCTCTCTCCAATTCCAGTTTCTAGTTTTATTTGCGCAAACTGCGTAAATTATTATTTTTGGGATAGGTGTGAAAAATAATATTACCTGCGTATCTATATTGCCCAACATTGGATACGGTAGCAAGTAGAAGACCAAACACATGCTGCCAACAGGGTTCCGCAAATTCCTGGTCCACCCGCAAATTCCTGGTCCACAATGTCAAGGAGGTCGAGGTTCTGTTGATGAGCAACAAGTCCTTCTGTGCTGAAATCGCCGACAACGTCTCCATCTAAGAACCTAAAGACCATTGTGGAGAGAGCGGCACAGCTCGCCATCAAAGTGACGAACCCCAACGCCAGACTGCGCAGAGAAGATAACGAATAAATATCTCTGGTTATTTTTCCTAAATAAAAGTTAAATAAACACAAAAAAAATTGATCTGTTCCTGTGCCTGATCCACCCAAGTTGAATCTGTCCCATCATGAGAAAGTCCCCCCAAGGAGTCCCCACTGTAACTTGCTTCCCATACAACTACCTCACCCCCCGACACCTGTGTCTCGCCATTGTCCACCACCTCCTCAGACAACACTGGTAAATCTCCACTGTCAGCACACGGAAACAGCAAAAGGTCTTGCGAATTGGGGCAGAGAATGTTCTGGGCTAGCACATCAGGGAAGGGGTGACTATGGGGTTCCAGGGAGTACGTGACCACATGCAATATCCATTTAAAAGTCATGCCACACTTGATCGAGCTCATAATTGACAATTGTACCGGTTGATGCTAAATTTTTAAGTTGGGGTCCTGCGTCGTCATTCTAACTACATCCGGCTGTTGTCACCACCACACACGCTAGCCCAGGGGGCACTCCTCTGGCTCTTCCAGCGAAACCTCCTTCCCCCCAGCCTGCCCCCCCACCTACAGGCCCTCTCTCCAAAGAATTTATGTCTTTGCCCTATCTTTCTCTCTCTCCAAACTATTTTTCCAGATAGCTGCCATATACGGTATTAAACTGAGTAGTATACATAGAAGACATACCACACTTGATCAATCTCATAATTTACGACTGTACCGGTTGATGCTAAATTTTTAAGTTGGGGTCCTGCGTCGTCATTCTAAATCCATCCGGCTGTTATCACCACCACACACGCTAGCCCAGGGGGCACTCCTCTGGCTCTTCCAGCGAAACCTCCTTCCCCCCAGCCTGCCCCCCCACCTACAGGCCCTATCTCCAAAGAATTTACGTCTTTGTCCTATCTTTCTCTCTCTCCAAACTATTTTTCCAGATAGCTGCCATATACGGTATTAAACTGAGTAGTATACATAGAAGACATACCACACTTGATCAATCTCATAATTTACGACTGTACCGGTTGATGCTAAAGTTTTTCCAAATCCATCCGGATGTTGTCACCACCACACACGCTAGCCCAGGGGGCACTCCTCTGGCTCTTCCAGCTCAACCTCCTTCCCCCCAGCCTGCCCCCCACCTACAGGCCCTCTCTCCAAACAATTTACCCGGATAGGGGACGTATTAGATATTATACTGATTTTTGTTTGTTCCTCTTTTAATTGGCTCCTGACCTGTGATAGGCAGAGCATGGACACGTCCCCTTAGCTGCAGTAGAAAAGACACTCCCCTGGCCAGAGCAAGCTCTTTTTCCTTTTCCGTGTTCGAAAAATCCATGAAATATATGGTCCCAAGATAGGGGACATATACGATTTTAAACTGAGAAGAATCGATACCACACATGCCCCACTAGGAGAATTTGGGGTAATGGTGGGATTAGGCAGCGTCAGAGGCATCCATGCATGCTGCCCCTGCTGTTTCCTGTCCATTTCCGTGGTGTTTCCATCATTTTCTGAGGTTTCCAGGTTTTCACCCAGCCTTCCCTAGGCAGAGCCTTGGTCCCCTGCAAAAATGCTCGAGTCTCCCATTGACTTCAATGGGGTTCGTTATTCGAAATGAGCACCTGAGCATCGGGAAAAGTTCGACTCGAATAACGAGCACCCGAGCATTTTAGTACTCGCTCATCTCTAGTTGCTATGTATTGTTATATATTGTGTATGTTTCTGGCTGTTTATTCCAGCAAGGAATGGATGGAAAATGATTGGCAAGGAATAGGAAGGGGAATTTCTGTGCAAAAACAAAAAAGAGAGGAAGCACACTGCTGAGCTCCTCCTCCTAAGATGGATTCTCTAGAGAGAACAGCACAACAGCCTCAAGTAAATCTTTAAGAAGACAGACAGCAGAGTGAACAGCTACAACCAGCAGTAGAGATTGCTGTGAAGTGAGGGATTACAGCTAAGACTTCCATCACCCAGACTACTATTAGGCAGTGTTCCCATTAATCTGCATGGCTGCGCAGCTGCACAGCTTCCATAGTGCCCCCACTCAGGGCCTTTGTATGCCCGCTCACTGCCACAGCCCACGATCCAAACTTCAACAAAATACCTGTTCTTAATTCCATTGTGTCTTAGCCCAACAATGCATACAATTGTCACTGCCAGTGTGAGTGGCCTCATAACTCAGGTTAGATGCTATTTCCTAGTGGGATAAGGACCTCTGCTGATGTCATTGGCGACGTGACCAGACTTGTGTGGAAGGAGCCAGAGGAGCAGAGAGCTATTTTCCTTTAGTTAGAGAGATGAGTAATGCTGGAAATCAGTGAGTCCTAGCTGAAATAGTGTTCAGGGACCAGAGAGGAAGTGTGTGTGTGTCCATGTGTGTGTCCCTGTGTGAGTTCCTGTGTGTGTGTCGCCGTGTGTGTGTCTGTGTGTGTGTCCCTGTGTATGTCCTTGAGTGTGTGTCCCTGTGTGTGTGTGTGTGTGCGTGTGTGATGCAGCTACATCAGGACGTTCTGTGTGGGGCAAGAAGAAGAAGGAGGCATCACCCCCAGCATGGAGTTCTGTGGGAGAGACACAGGGAGGCACACTAAGGACTAAAGGGTAACCCTACTATATAATCTCTACTCAGACAGTTATCACTGTGTTATCTGTGGTGTTACATAAGACTGCAGGTGACATCTACTGCATTTTCTGTACTCAGAGAGCTATCACTATGTTACTTGTGGTGTTACTTAGGACTGCAGGTGATATCTACTACAGCAACGAATCGCGAATCCAGTGAGCGCATTCTCTACTACATCTGTGCATTATCTGTACTTGTACCGCCCCAGATCTGGCAGGATAGTCTCGGTATTCGGTGGCTGTCCTGCCTTCCTGGGAGGGCTGTGGCATGTCTTGATCTTAATTGTCTCTGCTTTTTTAGGATGCAGAGACAATTGAGGGCAAAGGTGCCATCATGTGTGCTCTAGTTGGCAGAGCAACAGGATGAGTGTTATTTTTTTTTAATTTTATTAACAATTCAGGGGCCGGCACTACTCAGAGGGGCCACTGAAGGAGGCATTCTACTGTAAGGGGAAATTCAATTTTGTTGGGCCCAAAGGAGACTGGATGGAATTGGGACATGTATAGATAGACATTAAGCAGGGTTAGAGACATGGCTTAGTATTAAAGAAATTTGCTACGCATGCCGCTGAGAATGGCCGTCCTCAGGCTTTCCAAAAGTTGAGAGTTATGACCATCTACTACATTATCTGTATTCAGAGAGTTATCACTGTAACGGCACAAAAACTACAGTCAGTCAAAAAATAGCAAGAAATTATTCTAGTGTTTTTTTACTGGTAAAAAATGACAGAACCAAATTCATGTGTGTAAGGACCCAAGGCCTTTTCCCTATTAACTGCTTTAGACCACCATGGAAGAAAACCAATGGAACAGGATAATGTCCACAATATTTAACCAAGAATATAAATGAATAAACATATGTTACAGGGTTTTTCTGGAAGTACAATAGTGATGGCCTATCCCCAGGAATGGGCCTGGGATGTAATACCAAGCACAACCACTATACAATGCATGGCACTGTACTTGGTATGCTGTGAGGAGACAACAATGCTCATCTTAATGCTGCAGTCCTTCCAAACAGCTAATTGGTGGGGTGCCACAAGGTGGAACACCAGGGATCTGACATTGAGAACTCATCCTGAGGATAGTTTTTTAGCAACTGACTGAACACAGTAATCTTGAAAACGGTCACATTTATAGAATATTGTAAGTTATTTTGGGCAGTGATTTATCTAACAATAGACAAACCCTTTAAAGAATATATCTGGGAATACATTAACTGGACCTATCATTAAGCTAGCAAGAGAAATATGTAAAAGTTTCCATCAAACAGAATTTTTTTCACCATACTGTTTTTGTGCAATATCAGTTCTTGAACTCCCTGGTCTCAGTACAGCTCCTCTGCTTCTGATGATAATACGGCTTTGATTCTTCACAGAGGAATACTTTTAGAGGGTGTTTTGCAGGTTGTGGAGTGTTTTTGTGGACTGATTTGTTTTTTTGTACAGTGTTATAGTGCAGATTTACTTTGTGCTGTTTTTTCTTTTTAAAATCATGATGTGCTTCTCTCTGGTACCTGCACAACAGTTCTTGTCAAGGCTGAATTTCCGTCTTCCATAGAAATGGTCATATGTTAAGTACTATTTCTTCTCCATTATTAATGTGATGGTGATGCATTATAGACAGAATACATGCCCATACCAACCTTGTCTGGAATTCTATTGAATTAAAAGTACTATGCTCATATACTGTATTTCATTCCACTATTGATTATGCTATACGGCAAATACCTTAAAAACAAGCTTTTATCTGTTGCTATGGATACAAAAGCATAACTACCAGGTCAGTAGGCATAACAGCTGCTATGGGGCCCAGCTGCAAATACATCCATACAGAAATGGAGTCAGTGATCACAATGCATGATGGAAGGACAGGGTGAAAAGGAGAAATAATGTAAACTCGCTGCTGAAAGTGCAGTATTTAAGTACAGAGGATCTGTAAATGGTTGTATTGTATTGTATTTTTTGTTATCTAATGTTATGTATACACTGCAGGGACAGGGTTAACCACTCTGTTCCATCCCTCTTGGTAGGAGAGGGCGGGTCTGACTTCCTGTCTAGAGGGAGGAGTTCTAGTCTAGTGAGTGAAGAGGGAGAAGTTCTAGACTGGTGAGTGAAGAGGGAGGAGTTCTAGACTGGTAAGTGAAGAGGGAGGAGTTCTAGACTGGTAAGTGAAGAAGGAGGAGTTCTAGACTGGTGAGTGAAGAGGGAGGACTAGCTTGTGACTACAGCTATACAGACTTTTCTGCTTATGAGGGCTCACAGTTAAGACACCCATCACTTGTAACCATTTCCTGGCCAGACTTGTCTCTAAAACCTGTATCTTGTAGTGGACACTACAGCCATAATTATCAGATTACAGTTGATAGCCAGACATTCCATTTAGAGAAACTTTAGCAAGATGGAATACCAAGGGTGCCATTATTTGCTACTTTGCCAGCTTTCATACCTCGCCATGTAGAAAAAAGGATTTTAACTGTGCACGGATTATTGTTGGATGTACTACAACTCCTACTTTGCACTCATTTAAAAGGAGACACTTATTCTTTTACCTCTGCCCTGATTTTGTGTCTCCTATAGCACCATACTCTGGCAACTGCACTACTACACCTACTGCCAGGCACCCATAGAACCACCAACATCAAAGGCTTCCAAAACTACCATCAGGCAGGAGCCCCAACTTCACGGAGAGTCCCAAGGGAAGAAAGAGTGCACACTCCTCTCACTGCACTGGCCAAAGGGAGCAACAGCCTGAAGGAAAACACTGTGAGACATCCTATATTCAGAGCCACTACCACTCTCAACCTCTGCTCCAGCTTCTTAAGGAATCACCGCAACGTTCGTCATAAGTGTTGCTTTGGTTACTTTTCTGCATCCTTTAGGCCATATTTCCGCTCATCATTCATTTTTCTGCATCCTTTAGGCCATATTTCCACTCATCATTCATTTTTCTCTCGCTGAGATGGCTTGTAATCTTCTGAATTTGCTGTGGATTTTGCTACTTATTTCATCCTTTGGATTGCAATTTTTCACTGCATAGATTTTTGTAGCATATCAATTAAGTTTTGATGTGAAATCCATAATGAAAATCTACAAGAAAAATATCAGGAATAAACATTTTAGTTTGTATGAATTAAAGTCTATGAACACTTCCCAGGGCGATTTTTTTTTTCATCACTGCATTATGTGGTAATAACTTTGGAATGGTTTTACTTATCCAACCGATTCTGAGATTATTTTCGTGGAACACGTAATACTTCATGTTAGTGGTAAATTTGAGACGATAAGTTTTAACTTTATTTACTAAAAAAAGACAAAATTTACCAAAAATTTGAAAAAATTTGCAATTTTCTAAATGAGAAATTCTCTGCTTTTATACGGATAGTAATACCTCATAAAACAGTTATAACTTATATCCTGTATGTCTTCTTTATGTTGGCATCATTTGGTGAGTGTGATTTAATTATTTTAGAAGCAAATTTTAACATTTTTAAGAAAATTTCCAAAAACCAATTTTTAAAGGACCAATTCAGTTTTGAAGTCACTTTGTGGGGAATACATCACAGAAACTACCCATAAATTACCCATTTTTATAAACAACACCCCTCAATTTTTTCAAAACTGATTTTAGAAACTGTTTTAACCCTTTAGGTGTCCCACATGAATTTAAGGAAAATAGAGGAAACATTTCAAAATGTCAGCTTTTTCTTTTTTTTTCTTTTTTTTTAATTATCCAAATTTTACAACTTAGGCCTCTTTCACACTAGCGGCAGCACGGATCCGGCACCTAAAGGGTGCCAACGGATCCGTGCTGCCACTGATACATGTGTGGAGCCGGAGCAGCGCTCCGGCCCCACACATGTTGACACAGACATAGGGACAGAAATACATACAAACATACAGACATACATATACATACACATACATACTTACATACTCCAGCCAGGGACGCCGGCAGCACGTCTTCACGCTCCTCCTGGGAGCAGTGGGGAAACATCATAGCTGCACGCAGGAGGCACGTGAAGACATGCTGCCGGCGTCCCTGCCTGGAGTATGTGAGTATGTATGTGTATGTATGTCTGTATGTCTGTATGTATTTCTGTGTAGCCGGATCCGGAATGACCCCCCATTGCAAGTCAAAGGAGGACAGATCCGGATTACTGGTGTGTCACACCAAACGGATCCGTCCCCATTGACTTGCATTGGGGGTCATTCCGGATCCGTGTTGGTGCGGATGCCTGGACCGGAGAGAAAACCGCAGCATGCTGCAGTTTGTTCTCCGGTCTGAAGACGGAACGGAATGCTTTCAGGAGCATTCCGTTGTCTTCAGTTCAGTTTTGTCCCCATTGACAATGAATGGGGACAAAATTGAAGCGTTTTTTTCCGGTATTGAGCCCCTATGACTGAACTCAATACCGGAATTTAAAAACTCTAGTGTGAAAGTAGCCTAAACAAACCTCAATATTTATTACCCTGATTCCCTGATTCTGCAGTTTACAGAAACAACCCCTTATGTGGTCGTAAACTGCTGTATGGCCACACCGCAGGCCTCAGAAAGGAAGGAGTGCCATATTGTTTTTGGAGGGAAGATTTTGCTGAGATGGTTTTTGGATGCCATGTCACATTTAAAGAGACCCTGAGGTACCCCTAGAAAGGAAAACACCAAAAAATGACTCCATTTTGGAAACTACATCCCTCAAGGCATTCATTGAGGGGTGTGGGGAGTGTTTTTTCCAATAAAATGTTGCTTTAGTCCCAAATTTTTTATTTTCACAACAGGAGAAAATGCACCCCTCAACTTGTTATGCATTTTTACTGAATACAGAAACATCCCATTTGTGATCAAAACTGCTGTTTGGGGGCACAGCAGTGTTCAGAAGGGAAGCAGCAACATATGGATTTTCTAACATGGAATTTGCCTAAATTGTTTTAAGGGCCATAAATTTGGTATTTTTATGTTGACTGAGCTGTATGAGGGCGTGTTTTTTTTTGCGGGAAAAGCTGTAGGTTTTTTGTGTACCATTTTGGGGTGTATATGACTTTTTTCACTTTTTATACAATCTTTTGGGAGGTGAGGTGGCCAGTGTTTTTAATTTTTAGTTTTTATGGGGTTCTCCATGCAGTATATATTATTTGAAAACTTTATGCTGTGGGTCCATACAGTTATGGATATATGAAATTTATATAGTTTTTTTTTCATGTTTTACTAATTTTCAGCATCAAATCATTTTTTATTAAAAATAAGTTATATGTTGAATTGCCACATACTAATATCCATAACATTTTTATTTTCCTGCTAAAATGCTAAAATAGTCTGAGAGCTTGTTTTTTGCAGGATGGATGGTATTTTTTTATTGGTACCAGTTTGGGGTGCATATGAAATTTATCACTTTTATACCATTTTTGGGAGGTGAGGCCGGAAAAAATTGCAATTCTATCAGTGTTTTTAATTTTTATTTTTTCCATGCGGTACATATTATATAACTTTATTCTGTAGGTCAATACGGTTACGGCGATACCACATTTATATCATTTTTTTCATGTTTTACTAATTTTTCAGTGTCAAATTTTTATTAAAAATAAGTTATACTTTGCATCGCCATATACTAAAATCCATAACATATTTATTTTTCTGCAAATGTAGCTGTCTGAGAGCTTATTTTTTGCAGGACAGATTGCAGTTTTTATTGGTACCATTGTGGGGTACATAACTTTTTTGATAATTTTTTATACCATTTTTTGAGAGGAGATATGGGCAAAATTTGCTATTCCGTTATTGTTTTTTTTTTAAGTAAAAAACATGTGTACTGTATTTTTTAACCAATTATAAATGTGTGGATATAAGAAAAAGCTATTTTTTATTGAAATTTTTATTTATTCTTTTACTTTTTGTTCACTTTTTTTTATTTTTAAACACCTTTTGCACCCAGACCTACTTCGTTCTTGAAGATCCAGTGGGTCTGATGGCTCTACAACCACTGCAATAGTGTATTGCAGTGTATTGACACTGACACTGAGCCTAATCAGGTTCCTGCCTCTGGCAGGACCTGTTAGGCTTAGGATATATGGCAAGCCTAAAAGTCATGCTAACCATCAGGACACTGCCATGGTAGCGCAGCAGTCCGATGGGAGAGGGAGGGAGCCCCCTCCCTCTGTTAACCCCTCAACAATTGGGATGCTGTCATGGCAGCACAGCGGCCTGATGGGAGAGGGAAGGAGCTCCTTCACTGTGTTAACCCCTTCTATACAGCGGTGTCTACAGACTGCAGCACGGAAGGGGTTAAATGGCTGTTGCAGAAGAGTGTCAGCTGTATGTTACAGCTGACACATGCTGCTACCATGTGGCCATCCTGAACATTATTGGGGGGGGGGCACGATCAGGGACATGACGCGCAACCATCCTGAAATAGCCCCAGGCATATTGGGGGCTGCGGGGGAGTCATATATACATTAAATAAGGTTCTGATCCCCACAGTCACGAACTGTGAGGATCAGAACCATTAGCGGGCATTACAATGAAAGTGAAAGCCGTAGAACAGAAACAGTTGAAAATCTAATATATAAAGCTGAGTGTATGCATGTCCGCTAAAGGAATCCGCACCGTCGCAGCTACAATCAGGAAATTTGGCACACAGGTACATCAAGTGTCCGGGAAGGTTTTAGACCGGGTCTCAGCTCTTCAGGAAGTACCGTTCCTGAGATATTCCAAAAAAATGCATTAGCCAATAGAAACCTGGTCACATGACCTTATCAGCCAATAGAAGCTCGCATGCAGTCTCCACACACACCAGGTTTCCATAACAACCCAGCCATTTTCCTTCACTGCTGTAGGCCTGCTTTAAAGGGGCAGGGTGCTCTGGATGACACTGTTAAAGGGGTATTCCAGTTACCATAAATATAACTTATGTTTTAGACTAACTCATCATCAATCTTTACCTAATATAATGTAAATTTCACATATTTACCGTTCAGTAGTAACAAAAGATGTTTTCTCCCACTACTACCCACTGTGTTTCCTCATAAATTACCATGGTATCGACCTGTAATTCAGACCACCCTCAAAAGAAGAACTTAAAAGCCCCACCCCCAGGTCCCACTAAGACACGCTCCCAACCACTTCGCAGCCGACAGGGATTGAAAAAATGAAGGTAAAAATCAACTTCTGTCAGTTGCAGGGGGGGGGGGAGGGTGACTTTCTCCATGCAGCTCATGCTCAGACTGCACAGTGCTGCTGCCTGAGAGTGAGCTGTTCAAAAGGACATCCCTGTGTCCCTCCAGGCCCCGTGCCGGACGGAGAACAGAGAGTCAGAAAGCCAGACTGTCCAGCCTCCCATGGGGCAGGGTGATGTTAGGGTTGCCAGACGTCTGGTTTTAGGCTGGACAGTCCGGTTTTCTGGCTCCCTGTCCTCCGTCCTACGCAGTGCCTGGACGGACGCAGGGATGTCCACCCTTTCAGTAGCTCATGCTCAGACAGCTTCTCCTCTGTGTCTTCACGGAGTCAGGGGGCGTGGCCTCATTTTTAGGGTGTGGCTTCATGGGGACCGGGGGCGTGACTTCACGTTTGGTGACATGGCCGGGGAGGTCCGGCTTTCTGGGGTGAAGACAGTGGCCACCCTAGCTGCTGTGGAGGTCACAGTTAAAGGGGAGGGTGCTCTGGATGTTACTGGTAAGGGGCGGGAGGTCACGCTTGATATAATAGATGAAATATACCCGGGCAAAGCAGGGTCCTTCTGCTAGTTTTTTATAAAGACCAACTGAAAAAATTATATTTAGCCTCAATTTACTAAAATACCCCTGAAGGTGATCATAGCCTTTAAAGGGGTCAGCCCATTTCACAGTTTGGTGGCATATCGCTAGAATATGCCACCAATATCCCAGAGGTGGGACCTACACCTATCTCTAGAACAAAGTCCCCAAAGTGAAGGAGAGCGCACAATACATGCGCAGTGTGCTCTCCACTTACTTCTAAGGGAGTTCGGGAAAAAAGAGCTAACCGAACTTGCTCAGCTATTTCTGGAACTCCCACAGAAGTGAACGGAGAGCGCTCCACGCAAGCGTGGCCACCTCTCTATTTACCTCTATGGGGGTTCTAGAAATAGCCAAGCCGGCGCTCAGCTATTTTTGGTACTTCCATAAAGGTGAATGGAGGGTGGCTATACTTGCATGTTTGGCCCTTGTTCACTTTGAGGGCCCCGTTCTAGAGATAATTGCAAGTCCCAAAGGTGGGATCCACAAGTACATTATCCGACATTGGTGGCATATCTTAATGGAAGCTATACATTGCTTTTTTACAGTCTCTTACCTGTTCCTTTAAATAACCTACCTCCTTGTGTTGATTTTGCAAATTTTTTGGATGCAAGCAAGTGAACTCGGAGCATGCCGCAATGTTCTATAACAGCTCTCTTCACTCTCATGGATCTCTCCCGCTGGCCTGCAATCTGTTAGACTGCATGCCTTGTATCCTCTGTTCACTACATATCACTCGTCCTGAAGGTGAGAGCATCAGTACATGAGATTCTAGCAGTCCACGCTGTTTTTTATACTGCAGATAAATGTGCTTCTACTTAATAACAACACATTTATTACTTTATATCACTGTAACACTAACCGGTTAATGAGATTCTGTAGTGTACAAAAACCATGGACCAAGTAATAGATCATTGAATATGGTGCATGAGCGCAGAGCTCACACTGTAGAGGTTGATTGCTATAGGCGCTGTCTCTGGCATTTTATACCATGTGTCGGACTCAGGCTCAGAGATCCTGTTAAATATTCCACATCCACAACTAACAAAACCAAAGGTATAGTTGTGAATTGGTTAAGAAAATTAAAGGCACTGTAAAACTGTATATGGGTATTGTGGATGGGAAATCTGCAGCATACGGTATTACAGCACCAGGAAAGTGGATGAGACTTCTCAGCTAACACTACGGAAAAAGTCTGCAGCAGAAATTTCACATGCAATGTGGATTTAAAAGGTAATATGTCCCCAGCAACCTCCCTATCAAACTGTTTGCACAGACACCTAGCTGTGGTTCACCTGACTATAATGTTGTTTTTCTTTTTTTTATCTGAGGCTCCATTCCCAAGTTATAATACTTTTTCTTTATTTGTAAATTAGGCTTTTGGCGCAATAAGGGAGTCACCATTGCTCTTATTGCACCCAAGCTCCGCACCTTTCTGTGGTCAGCCCCTCCCTCACTGCTTTGATTGACAGGGCCAAACAGCAAAGCAGCCAGAGAGCAACTGACCACAGAAATGAGTTTGGGGACAAGAGCAATAGTGATGCCCTCTTTGCACCAAAGGCCTAATTTTCATATTAACCACTTCCCGTCCACCCATTGACTATAAATGTCCAGGAAGTGGTTACTCATCTCTGAATGGATGTTTCTGAACGTCCATTCAGAGATAGCAGCTGCACGCTAATCATGCAGTTGCACAGTGGGGTACCTGCTGTCACTGACAGCAGGTTACCCCATAGAGAAGGCAGGGACTGTTCCCAGGGGTACCTGCCTTGTAGATCGCTGTATACACAGCGCTCGCCTCTCTGGGGATGTATTTTCACTGTAACTGGGGCTACTATGTCAGCCCCAGTTACAGGAGAAATCAATAGTGAAAAAAAAAAAGTTAAATGTCCCCCAGAGGTCTTGTATGACCTTATGGGAGACACAAAGTGTAAAATAAATAAATAAAAAATAAATAGAGTATTATAAAAAAAAAATCACATATAAAAGAATAATTTTCCCAGAAATATGTCATTAAAAAAATGTTACAAATAAAAATAAATAAATAAAATAGACATATTTGGTATCACCGTGTCCGCAATGACCGGCTCTATATCATATGATCTACCCCATCAAGTGAACAGCGTAAAAAAATCTAATAAAAATTATGCCAAAACAGCTTTTTTTTGTCGCCTCACCTACCAAAAAACATAATATCAAACAATCAAAAAGTCGTATGCATCCCAAAATGGTAGCAATAAAAACGTCACCTCATCCCGCAAAAAATGAGCCCCCACACAAGATCATAGCCAGAAAAATGGGAAAAATATGGCTCTTAAAAAATTGCGACACAAAAACATGATTTTTTTTTCTAAAAATGCTTTTATTGAGTAAAACGTTAAAAAAATAACAAAACATAGACATATTTGGTATTGTTGCGTCCATAACAACTGGCTCTTCAAAAATATCACATGATCTACCCCATCAAGTGAACGATACAAAAAAAATATATAGAAAAATGCCCCTAAACTGCTTTTTTGTGTGACTTAACCTCCCAAAAATTAGATTAAAAAGTGATCTGAAAGCCCGATGTAAACCAAAATGGTGCCAATAAAAAGCACAGCTTGTCCCGCAAAAAATAAGCCCTCACGCAGCTCAGTCCACAAAAAATTAAAAAGTTATCGCTCTTAAAAACCATGACAGAAAATTCCTTGTTAGAAAATGCAGATGCTGCTCCTCCCCTTCTGAGCCCTGGCGTATCCCCAAATAACAGTTTACGACCACATGTGGGGTGTTTCTGCAAACTGTAGAATCGGGGTAATAAATATTGAGTTTTGTTGTTAACCCTTGATGTGTTAGAGGAAAAAAATTAATAAAATGGAAAATCTGCAAAAAAAGTGAAATTTAGTATAGTTTGAGGGGTGTAGTTTCCAAAATGGGGTAATTTATGGGTGGTTTTTATTATGTAGGCCTCACAAACTGACTTCAGAACTGAACTGGTCCTTAAAAAAGTTGATTTAGGAAATTTCCAAAAATTGCGTCTAAAATTCTAAACCTTCTACTGTCCTAAAAAAATAAAATGACACTACCAAAATGATGCCAACATAAAGTAGACATATTGGTAATGTCAATTAATGAGTATTTTAAGGGGTATCACTATCTGTCTTAAAAGCAGAGAGATTCAAATTTAGAAAACAGTGAATTTTTTCAAATTTTCGTTAACTTTTGGATTTTTAAAATTAAAACATATCGACTCAAATTTACTATTAACTTGAAGTACAATGTGTCACGATTAAACAATCTCAGAATCGCTTGGATAAGTAAAAGCATTCCAAAGTTATTACCACATGAAGTGACACATGTCAGATTTGCAAAATTAGGCCTGGTCAGGAAGGGGGTAAATGGCCCAGATCTGAAGTGGTTAAGAAAAGGTATCATAACTCAGGAAAGGAGCCTTGGATCAACAAAAGAAAAACAGTGCTTTAACCCCTTAATGACCAGGCCATTTTGCACCTTCGTGACCAGACTTATTTTTGAAAATCTGACATGTATCACTCTATGTAGTAATAACTTTGGAACACTTTTACTTATCCAAGCCATTCTGAGATTGTTTTCTCGTGACACATTGTACTTCATGACAGTCATAAATTTGAGTCAATATATCACCTTTATTTAGGAAAAAATCCCAACTTTACCAAAATTTTTGAAAATTCACAATTTTCAAAATTTTAATTTCTCTGCTTTTAAAATTGAAAGTGATACCTTATAAAATATTTATTATTTAACAATCCCCATATGTCTACTTTATGTTTGCATCATTTTGTAAATGTCATTTTATTTTTTGGGGACGTTAGAAGGCTTAGAATTTTAGAGGCAATTCTTAAAATTTTTAAGAAAATTTCCAAAACCCACTTTTTAAGGACCAGTTCAGGTCTGAAGTCACTTTGTGGGGCTTACATAGTAGAACCCCCCATAAATGATTCCATTTTGGAAACTACACCCCTCAAGTTACTTAACACTGATTTTATAAACTTTGTTAACCCTTTAGGTATTCCACAAGAATTAAAGGAAAATGGAGATGAAATTTCTAAATTTCACTTTTTTGGCAGATTTACCATTTTAGTCCGTTTTTTCATTAACACATCTAAGGTTAACAGCCAAACAAAACTCAAATATTTATTACCCTGATTCTGCGGTTTACAGAAACACCCCACAGGTGGTGGTAAACTGCTGTATGGGCGCATGGCAGGGCGCAGAAGGAAAGGAGCGTATGGTTTTTTTAAGTCAGATTTTGCAGGACTAGTTTTTAGACACCATGTCCCATTTGAAGCCCCCCAGATGCACCCTATAGTACAAACAATCAAAAAGTGACCCCATTTTGGAAACTACGGGATAAGATGACAGTTTTATTGGTACTATTTTGGGGTACATATGATTTTTAATTGCTCTATATTATTTTTTTTGGGAGGCAAGGTAACCGAAGAATGGATGCTTTGGTACTGTATTTATTTTTTGTTTTTTATAATGTTCGTCTCACAGGTTAGATCATGTGGTATTTTTATAGAGCAGGTTGTTACGGACGCGATGATATCAAATATGTCTACTTTCTTTCTTTGTTTGTTTCAGTTTTACATAATAAAGCATTTTTGAGAAAAAAATATGTTTTTGTGTCTCCATTTTCTGAATACCATATCTTTTTTATTTTTCTTCCGATCGTCTTGTGTAGGGGCTCATTTTTTGCAGGAAGAGTTGAAATTTTTATTGGTACCATTTTTGGGTAAATATGATTTTTTGATTATTCATTATTACACTTTTTGGGGCAAGGTGACCCAAAAATTGGTAATTTTGGCACAGCTTTAATTTATTCATTTTTACTGCGTTCACCTGAGGGGTTAGGTCATGTGAGATTTTTGTAGAGCAGGTTGTTACGGACGTGGCGATACCGAAAATGTGTACTTTTTTTAATTTATTTAAGGTTTACACAATAATATCATTTTTGAAACAGAAAAAAAATCATGTTTTAGTGTCTTCATAGTGTGAGAGCTGTAGTTTTTTTATTTTTTGGGCGATTGTCTCAGGTAGGGGCTAATTGTTTGTGGGATGAGATGACGGTTAGATTGGTACTATTTTGCATGTAATACCTTTCATTACATAACTGGGGTCATTATTATAACTGGGCAGCACTACTGGAGCACTATAGGTGGTCATTATTATAACTGGGGCAGCACCATTGGGGGTCATTATGATAATTGGGGCAAAACTATTGGGGCTCTATAGGGATATCATTGGGACAGTTCTACTGGGGCACTATGGGGGATCATTATTATAAGTAGGGCAGAATGGTGGGGTGTTCAGAAGGTGGGGAGAATGATAGAAAAGTAGGAAACTAAGTGTAACAGTGGCTGCTGTGCGCCGCTGTTCCCCTGCTTACCGCCGCGGTCCCTAGCGCCATGTTTATCGGTGATCTGCTGCCAGTGCTTCCCCATTCATCATTGCAGTCCTGGGCTCTGTCCTTGTAGTAACTGTTTATTCTGGGATCTGCTCCACAGTTTCAGCCCTGGTCACATCATGCTTGCTGCTTGATCCCTGCAGCACTTCCTTAAGGGCCGGCGCGCATCACTTCCTGTGTTTTACAAATTATCTCGTGTGACCTTGCTGACCAATCCTAGCCCTCCTGCACATATATAAGTGGATCAGCCTCTTTACCAGATGCCTGAGTGTCAAGGTCCTTGTGTCCTGCAAAGGTTGCTGATATCTCTGCTTGTGTTCCTCTGTAGCTGTCTCATGCTTGTGTTTCTAGACTCTTCTACCTGTTTGTTCCCTACCTGCTTGCCTTGACTCTCCTGTTGCCGACCTGGATTGCCTGACCTGTACCTGTGCCGTTTGCCCTGCCTTATTGCTTGTTTGACTTCGCCTCTGCCTCATCCTTCGGTCCTGCACTGTTGCTCCTGTCTGTACCTCTGGTACCTTGCTCTGGTACACTACCGTTCAAAAGTGTAGGGTCACTTAGAAATGTCATTTTTCAATTAAGATAACATTAAATTAATCAGAAATACTCTCTATACATTGTTAATGTGGTAAATGACTATTCTAGCTGCAAACGTCTGGTTTTTAATGCAATATCTACATAGGTGTATAGAGGCCCATTTCCAGCAACCATCACTCCAGTGTTCTAATGGTACATTTTGTTTGCTAACTGTGTAAGAAGGCTAATAGATGTTTAGAAAACCCTTGAAAACCCTTGTGCAAGTATGTTAGCACAGCTGAAAACAGTTTTGCTGGTTAGAGAAGCTATAAAACTGACCTTCCTTTGAGCTAGTCGAGAATCTGGAGCATTACATTTGTGGGTTCGATTAAACTCTCAAAATGGCCAGAAAAAGAGAATTTTCATGTGAAACTCGACAGTCTATTCTTGTTCTTAGAAACTACAGTAAGTCTATTCCATGCGAGAAATTGCCAAGAAACTGAAGATTTCCTACAACGGTGTGTACTACTCCCTTCAGAGGAGAGCACAAACAGGCTCTAACCAGAGTAGAAAGAGAAGTGAGAGGCCCCGCTGCACAACTGAGCACCAAGACAAGTAAATTAGAGTCTCTAGTTTGACAAATAGATGCCTCACAGGTCCTCAACTGGCAGCTTCATTAACCCTTTCAACCCCCGGGCCTGTTTTCACCTTCCTGCCCTGGCCATTTCTTGCAAATCTGACATGTGTCACTTTATGTGGCAATAACTTTGAAACGCTTTTACTTATCCAGGCCATTCTGAGATTGTTTTCTCATCAAATATTGTGCTTCACGACAGTAGTAAATTTGGGGAAAAATATTTCATTTTTATTTATAAAAAAATATCTAATTTACCAAAAATTTTGAAAAATTAGCAAATTTCCAAATTTCAATTTCTCTACTTTCAAAATACATAGTAATACCTCCAAAAGTAGTTATTATTTTACATTCCCCATATGTCTACTTTATGTTGGCATCATTTTATAAATATCATTTTACTTTTTTAGGACGTTAGAAGGCATAGAAGTTTAGAAGCCATTTTTCAAATTTTCAACAAAATTTCCAAAACCATTTTTTTAAGCACCAATTCAGATATAAAGTGATTTTGCGGGGCATACGTAATGGAAACCACCCATAAATTACCCCATTTTAGAAACTATACCCTTCAAGCTATTCAAAACTGATTTTACTAACGTTAACCCTTTATGTGTTCCATGAGAATTGATGGAAAAATTGGAATGAAATTAAATTTTTTAGCAGATTTTAAATTTAAATCCATTTTCAATGAAACACATCAAGGGTTAACAGCAACACAAAACTCAAAATTTATTACCCCGATTCTGAAGTTTACAGAAACACCCCATATGTGCACAAAAACTAATGTATGGGCAGACAGCAGGCTTCAGAATGGAAGGAGCACCATATGGCTTTTGGAGAGCTGAATTAGCTGGAATAATAATTGGGAGCTATGTCGCACATGAAAGCACCCTGAGCTGGTCCTACAGTGGAAACCCCCCAAAAGTGACCCCATTTTAGAAAGAGCACCCCTCAAGAAATCTTTCAAGGTGTGTGGTGAGCACTTTGAGCTCAAAGGTGTTCCCTCAAATTAGGATACACATGGCAGTGAAAATAAAAAATTGCAATTTTTTGACAAAAAAGTTGCTTAACACCCACATTTTTCACTTTCAAAGGGTAACGGGACAAAATGCACCCCACATTTTGGTCACCATTTCCCCCCGAATACTGCAACACCCCATATGTGCTTGTAGCCCAATGTACTGGCGCACAGCAGGCCTCACAGTGGAAGGAGCACCATATGGCTTTTGGAGAGTGGAATTAGCTGGAATAATAATTGGGAGCTATGTCGCATATAAAGACGCCCTGAGCTGGACCTACAGTGGAAACCCCCCAAAAGTGACCCCATTTTGGAAAGAGCACCCCCATACGAACATTTTAAGTGGTAGAAAGGGTACTTTTCAGCAAACTGATGTCTCACGGTAGTCAGAAACACTTGTAAAATCATTGTAAAGCACACATTTGTGAAAATGAGAAATTACTAGCAGACCCCAAAGTTTCACTTTCACAAGGGGTTAAAGGAGAAAATGCACCCCACATTTTGTTCCCCATTTCCTCCCCATTCAGGAAACACCCCATATGTGCTCGTAGCCCGCTGTATGGGCGCACAGCAGGCCTCTACAGCAAAATATGGATTTTGCAGACCAGAATTAACAGACATGGTTTTTTTATTGCCATGTCACATTTAAATAATTCCTGAGGTCCCTAGAAATTAAAAACCCCAAGAAGTGACCCCATTTTGGAAATAGCACACATTTGTGAAAATGAAAAATTACTAGCAAACCCCAATTTTTCATTTAATTTCAAAGCACACATTTGTGAAAGTGACCCCATTTTGGAAAGAGCACCCCCCATACGAACATTTTAAGTGGTAGAAAGGGTACTTTTCAGCAAACTGGTGTCTCACAGTAGTCAGAAACACTTGTAAAAGCATTTCAAAGCACACATTTGTGAAAATGAAAAATTACTAGCAGACCCCAATTTTTCATTTAATTTCAAAGCACAGATTTGTGAAAGTGACCCCATTTTGGAAAGAGCACCCCCCATACGAACATTTTAAGTGGTAGAAAGGGTACTTTTCAGCAAACTGGTGTCTCACAGTAGTCAGAAACACTTGTAAAAGCATTTCAAAGCACACATTTGTGAAAATGAAAAATTACTAGCAGACCCCAATTTTTCATTTAATTTCAAAGCACACATTTGTGAAAGTGACCCCATTTTGGAAAGAGCACCCCCCATACGAACATTTTAAGTGGTAGAAAGGGTACTTTTCAGCAAACTGGTGTCTCACAGTAGTCAGAAACACTTGTAAAAGCATTTCAAAGCACACATTTGTGAAAATGAAAAATTACTAGCAGACCCAAATTTTCCATATTCACAAGGGGTTAAAGGAGAAAATGCACCCACATTATGTTCCCCATTTTCTCCCCATTATGGCAACACCCCATGTGTGCTTGTAGCTCGCTGTTTTGGCGCACAGCAAGCAAGCTGCAAAATGTGCATTTTGCAGGCCTGAATGGACAGAAATGGATTTTACGTTCCATTTCTCTTTTAAAAAATTCCTGAGGTCCCCAGAAATTAAAAACCCCAAGAAGTGACCCCATTTTGGAAAGAGCACCCCCGTACAAACATTTTAAGTGGTAGAAAGGGTACTATTTAGCAAACTGGTGTCTTGCAGAAATCAATATGTAGTGTTTGGTGAAAAGTGGATATGTAAGCAATCTGGACAAAATTATAGATATAGGCCTCTTTCACACGAACGTTGTTTTTGCAGGCTCCGATCCGCATTTTTCACATGAAAAATGCGGACCCATTCATTTCTATGGGCCCGCAAAAAATGCGGACAGCACACCGTGTGCTGTCCGCATCCATTGCTCCGTTCTGTAGCCCGCAAAAAAAAATAGAGCATGTCCTATTCTTGTCCGTATTACGGACAAGAATAGTACTGTTCTATTAGGGGCCAGCTGTTCCGTTCCGCAAAATACGGAATGCACACGTATGCCATCCGTTGTTTTTGCGGATCCGCAATTTGCGGACCGCAAAACACAACGTTCGTGTGAAAGAGGCCATAAGGTGGTAAAACTACAAAGTACATAAAGGGTGAAATTAAATGAATAATCCATGGATGAGTGGTAGATTCTGAAACACTCCTTCATGCACAGGCCAGGTTTTTCAGGGCAGGTTTCACAGTGATAAATGGTGTCCTTCCTAATCCCCCTTTTTGAACACACCCCGCATCGTTTTTGGTCCTTCCCTTCCTCGCTGTCTGGGGAACTTCACCTGGGAAATGTTGTCCAGGTATAACACGGGCACCGTAACTTGCAGAAGTACTGGGACCCTCTTCAGCTTGGTTGGGAAAAATTAGGGCCTTGATCACTGCTTCTTGAAAGTGAAGGAAAGTTCCTGTGTGTCCTGTAGACTTAAATAGCACGTACGCATTGTACATTGCCGTCTGTACAATTTTACCCTCCCCTTGAAATGCACCAGGGACTCATCTAAACAGATGTTTTCTTCTGGGGTGTACACTTCAGAAAACTTGGCGCTGAAGTGGTCAAGGATGGGCCTAATTTTGAAAAGCCGATCAAATGTCGGGTCACTTTGGGGCGGACACTGTACATTATCATTATAATGCAAAAATTTCAGAATAGAATCGAATCTATTCTAGGCCATGGCGTTACTAAATATTGGAGTGTTGTACAAGACATCCACACTCCAATAGTGTCTCATTTTTGTTTTTTAATGAGCCCCGTGTGCAGCAAAAGCCCCCAGAAGATTTTCATTTCTGCTGCTGGGGTCCAACCAAGGGGTCTTGCGTATGATGACGTGGCATTCTGAGTAATGAACTGCTGGGCATATAAATTGGTTTGGGCCACAATAAAATTTACTAAATCGTCACTGAAAAAGATTTTGAAAAAATCAATTTCGGTGAAGCCCGTGCAGTCAATTTGAATTGCAGAGTTTCCCACAAACTCTGGAATTTGGGGCTGATAAACGTCAGGGGGTGGGGTCCAAATGGGCTCACTCTGGGGGGCAGCCTCAGCCGTCGTTCTGGGGCGCCTCCTAGAGGGTCCCTCATCAACGGATGATGATGATGATGAGGGGATAGAGGAGCAAAGGAAAGTGGCATCCTCTTCTCCTTCAGTGGCTGACTCGGTATCAGAGGCAAGGATGGCGTATGCCTCTTCTGCCGAGTGCACTCGTTTGGGATGATTGGGACATTTTTATTTTATTGGGGTGTGATGGGTGAAACGTGTAAAACTTTAGTGTGAGGGGTTTGTTTTCACACGTGAAGGGGTTTCTTATTTTTTTTAAATAGAATAGAAAAATAAAAAGGGTGGGGTCTTTTGTGTAAAAAAAAAAGCCTTCTATAAAAAAAAAGTATTTACTGCAGAAAAAAAGGCTTTACTGCACAAAAAAATGAGGAGATGCGATCAGTAATGGACATTACTGATCGGTTCTCAGTGGTTGCAAAAAGCACGTACGCAGATGGTGCGTTTGTGCAAATTCCTAAACTGACACTAACTAAAAATGTATCTATCTACCACTAAGGCCCCTTTCACATGGGCGAGATTTCAGCACGTGTGCAATGTGTGATGCGAACGCATTGCACCTGCAGTGAATCCTGACCCATTCATTTCAATGGGGCTTTTCACATGGGCAAATTTTTTCACGCAACAGTTCGTCATTGCGTGAAAATCGCAGCATATTCTATATTCTGAGTTTTTCACGCAGCCCTGGCCCCATTGAAGTGAATGGGGCTGCGTGAATAACGCATTGCATCCGCACGCAAGTGCGGATGCAATGCGTGATTCACTGCTGGTTGCTAAGAGATGTTGTTTGTAAACATTCAGTTTTTTATCACGCGCGTGAAAAACGCATTAAAACGCTTTGCACCCGCGCGGAAAAAACTGAACGAACGTATGCAATCGCAGTCAAAACTGACGGCGATTGCATGTGGATTGGTGCGGATGCGTGCGGATTTTCTGGAACGCATCCGGACTGAATCCGTGATGCCCGTGTGAAAGAGGCCTAACTGAGGTTCTTTTTTTCACACAAAATATGTAAAAAAATAATCTGTGCGTGCAGAAACTGTAGTATAAAAATTCACTACAGTCCTCTGCAAACTGCACGTATGCAGATAGTGCGTTCGTGTAAAACCCTAAACTGACACTAACTGAAATTTGTCTACCACTAACTGAGGTTCTTTTTTCACACAAAATACGTAAAAAAATAACCTAAAAAATGTGCAGATGCTGCTGATACAGCACGCACGCACACAGATCGGGTGTGCGTGCAGAAACTGTAGTGTAAAAATTCACTACAGTCCTCTGCAAAATGCACGTACGCAGATACAGTGCGTTCGTGCAAAAATCTACACTGACACTAACTGAAATTTATATATATATATGGATTTATATATATATATATATATATATATATATAACTGTCACTAGCTGGAGTTCTGATGCAGCACGCACGCACACACGTTCTGTGTTTCTCAAAACCTGTAGTAAAAAAATTCACTACAGTGTAAAAAAACTGATCACTGGCTAAAAATTAATGTACTTATATCTATATATAGAGAGATATGGAGCTCTATATATATTTATATAAAACCCTTACTGTAATTTCTTTTTTTTGGACAAAAAAAGCGGTGCGGAGCTGAAAAATTGTTAAAAAAAGGCAAAAATCGCACATACCAAGTGACATCTGTAAAAAAAGGACGGGAGGGGGGACAGGAGGGGACAGGGAAGGAGGGTGGTTTAGGGATCTGGAACTACTTTTTCTTCTTTTCTTCTTCTTTTCTTCTTCTTTCAGCAGGAAAAACGCAGGTCACGGAAAGTCGCAGTGGTGGTGCACCACAAGTCCCAACAAGCCAACAGCAGCACAGACAAGGACAGTACCTCTCTGCATGCAGTCACCAGCTAGAATGGCTGCATGCAGGAAGGTTCTGCCCTTTCCTGTGCAGCTGTAGTGCTGAATTTGGCTGGAGCGTTGCTCCAGCCAGCGCCGTTTCTATGACCGGGCGGGCTGTGCGACCGCACGGGGCGCGTGTCTCCAAGAAGAAGAGGGGGGCGCCCTGGTATTTATTTACAGACTGGCAGGCAGCGCCGCAGCAGGCTAAACTAATAGTAAGCGCCCCCCTCTTCATCCTTGAGACGCGCGCTGTAGTCAGGCTACTGGCTTTGAAGGGGCGGCATCGGTCACAGGCAGCGCCGATGCCGTCCGTTCAAAGCCAGTAGCGCTGTAGTATGCAGGAGACAGAGGGGGCGGGGCGAAGCGGGTACTTACCCCTCCTCCGGCTCACAGGTCTGCGCTGCTGTGTACTGGCTGCCTGCAGCGTCAGGACGTACAGAGCGCACTCTGACCTGACGCTGCAGGAGGTCAGGTGACTGCAGCGCGGGCCTGTGAAGAGGAGACAACGGGAGACCACCGGAAGAGGAGAGGAGCGGCTGAGCAGGAGAGGTAAGTAAATTTTTTTTTTTTAAGTCTGATCTGAGGTCTGATAAGGGGGTCTGAATGGCTGATAAGGGGGTCTGAAGGGCTGATTAGGGGTCTGGGGTCTGAAGGGCTGGTCTGAGGTCTGATAAGGGGGTCTGAAAGGCTGATAAGGCGGTCTGATAAGGGGGGTCTGAAGGGCTGATCTGAGGTCTGATAAGGAGGTCTGAAAGGCTGATAAGGGGGTCTGATAAGGGGGGTCTGAGTTCTGATAAGGGGGTCTGAGGTCTGATAAGGGGGTCTATGGTTTGATAATGGGGTCTGAAGGGCTGATAAGGGTCTGAGGTCTGATAAGGGGGTCTGAAGGGCTGATAAGGGGTGTCTAAGGTCTGATAAGGGGGTCTGAGGACTAATAAGGGGGGTCTGAGGTCTGATAAGAGGGGTCTGAGGGCTGATAAGAGGGGTCTGAGGGCTGATAAAGGGGGTCTGAGGTCTGATAAGAGGGGTCTGAGGTCTGATAAGAGGGGTCTGAGGTCTGATAAGGGGGGACTGAGGTCTGATAATGGGGTCTGAAGGGCTGATAAGGGGGTCTGAGGTCTGATAAGGGGGGTCTGAGGTCTGATAAGAGGGGTCTGAGGTCTGATAATGGGGTCTGAAGGGCTGATAAGGGGGTCTGAGGTCTGATAAGGGGGGTCTGAAGGGCTGATAAGGGGGGTCTAAGGGCTGATAAGGGGGTCTGAGGTCTGATATGGGGGGTCTGAGGTCTGATATGGGGGGTCTGAGGTCTGATTGAGGGTCTAAAGCCTGATAATGGGGGTATGGTGCTCTGATTGAGGGTCTGAGCTTTGATTGGAGGTTTGAGGTCTGATTGGTGGTCTAAAGGTCTGATTTGGGGGTCTGGAGGTCTTATATGGGGGTCAGTAAGTCTAATGGGGGCCGGGAGGTCTAATGGGGGTTTGATATTTGGGTCTGGAGGTCTGATATGGGGGTCAGAGGTCTCATGGGGGTCTGGTCTGAGGTTTTATACATGGGGGGTTGGTCTGAGATGGTGGGGGTTCTAACATAAAGGTCTAATGGGGGTCTGATCTAAGGTCTGATATGGGGTCTGACAGACATCTAATGAAGGTCTGGTCTGAGATGGGGGTCTCATCTGAGGTTTGATATGGGTCTGATCTGAAAGGTAAGGGGGTATTTTTTGTACTGGTACACTATCTGTTTGGTACCAGTATTTTCAGGGGGACTGTTTCTATAGTATAGTTTTGGGGGGCACAGCGCAGTATTTCAGGGGCACAGTATTAGAGGTGGCAAAATGGAATGTTCAGAAAGTGAGGAGGATGATGGAAAAGTAGGAAACTAAAATGTCTGTTTGTCAAACTCTGCAGAGAGAAGAGATGGCTGAAAGAAATCATCATGGCGGTCTGGTCTGACAGGAGAAGATGAGGAAAGAGAACATCTACATCAGAGGAGACGTCACTGGATGTAAGAGGTACATATGTGGAGCTCTGTGTACCTGTATGAGTGCTAGCTTCTCTGCTCTGTTTACCTGATCACCACTGCAAATACTGAACAAAAAAGAGAAAACATCATTTCATTTTTCGCCTCAGGCAGCAGAAAAGCTAGAATCGGCCTTGCTGGTAGTTATACCCCTGTAGCATAGTGTGCAGGGTGGCGGGGGGCTGTGCATGCTATGCAACATTGTTTAAGTCAGTGTTATTTGATTGGGGGGGAGCGCTTTTTTAATGTTCGCCCTGTTGGTAAAATTCCCTAGAAACTGCTCTGGCTCCAGCCAATGGCAGCGCTGGCAGGGGACTCAAAACACTGGAGTCCCCTGCCTGACCTCGGGAAAGACAGGTGACACCTCGGGATGACCTCGGGATGACACCCCCCAGGCCCCCCCCCGCTCTACCTGCAGCTCCGATTACTTCCTGGAGCTGCGATGGTCCAGTCTATGGAAACAATTACATAATCCATATTACACATCAGGGATACTGCAGGGCAAGTGCAGGGCCTGTGCAGGGCTAGTAATTAATCTGGCAGGGAGAGAGAGACAGGGAGAGAGATAGGGAGAGAGACAGTGAGAGAGACAGGGACAAAGACAAAGACCAGCTGCAGGGCCACAGAGTCAAGTGAAAAATGTCTGGAATGGATAAGCAAAAGGGGTCCAGTTCCAGCCAGACCTCTAGCTCTAAAAAAAAAGGAGAAGGTGGCACAGGGCAGCACTGCCAAAGAACCTGTAGCCGGAGCTTCTACTTGTAGTATTCGCAATACTTGGCCGGTATTCCACCGTGCTAACCCACCAAGGCGCAAAATTGTAGTGGAGGAGAAAGTGGATGAGGTAGTGGAGTGGAAGGCACGCTCATCTCAGTCTCAGCCGGATGATCTGCTGTCATCTGCTGATACAGTATCCATATGAAGCCAGGGGTCACACTCAGAGCGTTCCTCCTGCTCCACCATTCCTCTCCAGCAAAGCCCGTCATTTTCGTACGCAATTTGTACGCTCATGCGTACGTGTTCAAAGAAGTTGCGTACCTTTTAAAACTGAATGTTCGTTATTAGTGCGCGAATGTTCGCAAAACGCCACATAATAACGTATGATTTGTACGCAGATTTGTCGAATAGATTCGTAGAATATACGAATCTTATGAAAAGTTCGACGAATGTTCGGCGAATAAAATTTTGAATGATTCGCTCATCTCTACCCCAGACCATCACATTACCTCTACCATGCTTGACAGATGGCGTCCGGCATTCTTCCAGCATCTTTTCAGTTGTTCTGCGTCTCACAAATGTTCTTCTGTGATCCAAACACCTCAAACTTCGATTCCATAACACTTTTTTCCAATCTTCCTCTGTCAATGTCTATGTTCTTTTGCCCATATTAATCTTATCCTTTTATTAGCCAGTCTCAGATATGGCTTTTTCTTTGCCACTCTGCCCTGAAGGCCAGCATCCCGGAGTCGTCTCTTCACTGTAGACATTGACACTGGCGTTTTGCGGGTACTATTTAACCCCTTCACGCCCAGCGCCGTAATAGTACGCTGTGTGAAGGGGCTTGATCAGCGCCGTAGTACTACGGTGGGACGGAAACCCAGCCCGCGGGCGTAATCGCAGCGGGACCGGGTTGTGATGGCTGCACTGCCCGGCAGGCAGCCATGTTGGCTAAGGGCAGGGGTCGGTATTTCCGTCAATTACCCCCCAAATTTCAACAACACAGGTCTCAGTCTTTAGGAACGTCACACACAGTGCTTCTGCTCGTCTCAGCAGTCGCAGCAGAAGTGATGCGTCACTGGCTTACCGAGCCTGAGCCAATCAGAGCAAGCCCTCCCCACTAGGTCAGGTGACCGCTTTCTTCCCGGGCTTTTGAGCACAAATAACGAACTAACTGTAAAAGTTCGCTAAGTAATTGAATTTGTACGCAACAGCATATAGAGTAACTTATACGTAGCATTAGCGTACAATTTATCGGACAAGTAAGTAGCGAATGCGTAGAAAGCCTTAGGAACATTTTCAAATCTTAACGGAGCGAATCTCCAAATATTCGGATTCGCTTTGCAGCTGAAAATTTCCAAGATTTGATACGAATCAACGAATCGGTAAATAGATTCGCTCATCTCTAGAATGGGGTTGCTTTGGGGCTGGTAAAGTGGGAGATTCGTACAAGGTAAAATGGATTTTGAATAAGGAAGGCTATCACTCCATTTTGCAACGCCATGCCATACCCTGTGGACAGCGCTTGATTGGAGCCAATTTTCTCCTACAACAGGACAATGACACAAAGCACACCTCCAAATTATGCAATAACTATTTAGGGAAGAAGCAGGCAGCTGGTATTCTATCTGTAATGGGGTGGCCAGCGTAGTCACCAGATCTCAACCCCATTGAGCTGTTGTGGGAGCAGCTTGACCGTATGGTACGCAAAAAGTGCCCATCAAGCCAATCCAACTTGAGGGAGGGGATTCTGGAAGCATGGGGTGAAATTTCTCCAGATTACCTCACTAAATTAACAGCTAGAATGCCAAAGGTCTGCAATGCTGTAATTGCTGTAAATGGAGCATTCTTTGACGAAAGCAAAGTTTGAAGGAGAAAATATTATTTCAAATAAAAATCATTATTTCTAACCTTGTCACTGTCTTGACTATATTTTCTATTAATTTTGCAACTCATTTGATAAATAAAAGTGTGAGTTTTCATGGAAAACACAAAATTGGGTGACCCCAAACTTTTGAACGCTAGTGTACCTCCTGGTTCACCTGGACCAGCTGCCTTGTGTGCCAATCCTCCTCAAGAGGAAGCGACCTGGTGTTCCCCTCGGGAAAGTCTATCCCCACCATCAGGGTTACTGTGAAGAAAGAGGGGTTCACTTAGACTACGCCCTCAGAGGAGGTAGGAGACGTGGCACAGTGGGTTCACACCCGCTGGTTCGTGACACTAAGATTTCTGTGTGGCAAACTCTGCAGGGATGAGACATGGTTGAAAGACATCATCATGGTGGTCTGGTCCAAGTGGAGAAGATAAAGAAAGAGAAAATAATATATAACATACGATACGTCACTGAAGGTAATAGGTACATGGTGCTGCATTCTCTTGTATGTATGGAAGTGCTGAATGTAATTTAAAAAGTAATAATCATCCATTATGGGTCCTATTGTGGTGTCATTTTGACAGGAAGATTAGTGTTGCATGCTGTGCTTTTCTTTATGTCAAATGTAAAGGAACTGCTGACAGAGATTTAGAACAGATCCTATCACAGGGGTGTGAGAATAGCCTTGTTTGGCTGTTCCCCTCCTTGAGGGCTCTCGGTTTGAGCTTCCTTGGCATGAAAGGATTGAGAACCACTGGACTAGGCGAAAGGCAGCACCCATTTGGTCAATGTATTCATACAGGAGTAATGATATGTGGTATTTTTGTTGTCTGCCTATAAGGAAGCTTTGTATAAAAGTCTTGAACGCAACTGATTAGTAAACCAGCTTCCTCCACACAATATCATCTATTTAGGCAGTTAGTTGAAGACAACATTTGCACATCTTGTAGGTTTCTTGGAATTTCTCAGTACTTTTCTTCCTATGACTCACAAATAGGGGAAACGGGGAATTTAAAGTAGGGTTATTTTTAAACAGTGATTTCAGATAAAGTGGTTGTATATTATACATCTTCTAATGACAGATGCCATAAATGCAACGACATGAGTCACTCACCTCACATTAAAGAATGACTTCAAGAGCCATCCCACTCTGTTTACTTTTTATGAATAATTTCCAATAATCAAGACGTGTACTTCCGAATCAATTTCTTCTATGAAAATACAATACAAGAATCAACAGGCGTCATTCCTTCCCCCATATACTGTATAAGATTGGTAAATCTACACTCCCAACCTTATAGACAAGGACACCATAGAAATTCATGGACTTTATTCAGACATTTATCCATACTTATACTGTAGGGATAAGATTTGGCTAGGTAGGGCTAGGGTTCTGTTCAAAAGACACAAAATTCCATTGTTAAATCTGGCTGCATTTTCTTTTGGGGCAAAAGAACGCAAGTGTGCCTGACACTACCACTACGTGCACAGCGTGTGTATTAGAACCTTTCAAAAGTCTATATACCTGACATCCGTTGGTATTTTTTCTACCGTTAATTTAGGCCGCAGTTCCTCCTTTGCGTCTGCAGTATAACTTGCGCAAGGAGGGACTTATACTGTAGGGATAGGATTTGGCTAGGCAGGGCTAGTATTTCTGTTCAAAAGACACAAAAGTCTATTGTTAAATCTGGCTGCATTTTTTTTTCTTTTGGGGCAAAAAGAACGCAAGTGTGCCTGACACTACCAGTACGTGCACAGCGTGTGTATTAGAACCTTTCAAAAGTCTATATACCTGACATCCGTTGGTATTTTTTCTACCGTTAATTTAGGCCGCAGTTCCTCCTTTGCGTCTGCAGTATAACTTGCGTAAGGTGGGACTTATAGTGTAGGGATAGGATTTGGCTAGGTAGGGCTAGCCCTACCTAGCCAGTCCTGTTCAAAAGACACAAAAGTCTATTGTTAAATCTGGTTGCATTTTTTTTTCTTTTGGGCAAAAAGAACGCAAGTGTGCCTGACACTACCACTACGTGCACAGCGTGTGTATTAGAACCTTTCAAAACTCTGTATACCTGACATCTGTTGGTATTTTTTCTACCGTTAATTTAGGCCGTAGTTCCTCATTTGCGTCTGCAGTATAACTTGCGCAAGGAGGCACATATAGTGTAGGGATATGATTTGGCTAGGTAGGGCTAGTAGTTCTGTTCAAAAGACACAAAAGTCCATTGTCAAATCTGGCTGCATTTTTTTCTTTTCTTTTGGGGCAAAAAGAATGCAAGTGTGCCTGACACTACCACTACGTGCACAGCGTGTGTATTACAACCTTTCAAAAGTCTATATACCTGATATCCGTTGGTATTTTAAGGCCGCAGTACCTCTTTTGCATCTGCTGTATAACATTTGCGCAAGGAGGCACATATAGTGTAGGGATATGATTTGGCTAGGCAGGGCTAGTTGTTCTGTTCAAAAGACACAAAAGTCCATTGTTATATCTGGCTGCAATATATTATTTTTGTGGTGGGTTAAAAATTGTGCAAGGTTGCCTGACCTTAACACCACCATTTCAGCGTCTGCTGTCTAACATTTGTGTATCCCAAATAACAGAAATCTGGTGGATTTTTTTCTGCAGCTATTGAAGGCGAAATTACTAATGTCGCCGTGATTAGCGGCAGAAAGAAACGCAATAAATGTCAGGTACATAGGAGAAACATACATTGTCCTGCACATGTAATGTCACCGTGATTAGTGGCAGAAAGAAACGCAATAAATGTCAGGTATATATGAGAAACATACTGTCACGCTCTGGTGTGGAGGGTATAGCCACACCAAGCGTAAGAGGGAAGGGACAAAAAAAGGGAAATGGTCACCTCCTGCAGGAAACCCTGAAACTAGGCCCTGGCTGACTACCAGTATGAACAGGCCTTAGAGGTAGGAGAGTTCATACACAGGAACCTAATAACACCTGACCCTAGAGAACCCTGCCACTAGTGACAGGGGAAGAAGTCAACCCGTTCCTCCAAAAGGACGGACGAACAGGAGACTCCAGAAGGCAAAACCACAACAGGGAAAAATAGAATAAACACAAAAGGGAAAATGACACTTATTTTAATGCAGATATTGCAGCAATCGGATCTCAGTCGAGATCCACACCACACAAAACAAAGTCAGCAGGAAGTATAAACAGCAATGAATACTGGGGGGAGAGGAAGGGATAAATAGGGGAAATACAATCACCACACCCACAACAGCTGAGGGGAAGGGGTGTGGTAAACAGCAACCAAACCAAGAGGAAAACATGTCAAATTATGTCACTTTTGAAAGTCTAACCGAACGCCTGCAACCTGATGCAGCCACGTTCGTGACACATACATTGTCCTGCACATGCTGCGCAGCTGGTGTTAAGATTAGGCAAACTTGCGCAAATTTTGACCATCAAGAATAACAATATCGCAGCCAGATATAACAAAAGTCCTTAAAAGGACTTTAGGGTCTTTTCAACAGAACAACTAGCCATGCCTAGCCAAATCCCATCTGTGCCTGATTGCGCAAACGTTATACATTATATGAATAATGGCAGAAAAAAATACACTGGATGTCAGGTATTTAGGATACAGAAAGGTTATACTGCACATGCAGCACAGGTATGTGACATTGCCTGCGCTGCATCTGCTGCATAACGTTTGCTCATTTGGTGAAATTTTTCTGCTCATACACTAAAAAAAATCTGCTCAACTGTATATATACCATTTAGTATGCGCAAGGTGAGCAGTAAGGGACAGGGAAGTGGGCGTGCTGCTGATGGTGAACGGTGGGCCCGGTGAAACAGTGTCTGCTGGCAGAGCACAAGAAACAAAGTCATCCAAAACTCCTTGCTTCATGTCTCAGTTTGGAGGGGGGCGCAAGACAGGTTCTTGTTAAGTCAACATGTCAAGAGGAGGACCAGAGTGAGGTTAATTTTTTAGGTAAAAAAATTAGGGGTGAGGGCCTGCTGGTGAACCTCTTAAATATTTAAAGGCGAGGCAGCCTAATAAGCAGTTTGATATGATGGAGAAAGAGGAGGAAGAGAACGAGAAGAGGAAGGGATTCATGGAAATACAGTGTATTCAATACACCTTAAAAGCCACATTTAAAGTTCCTTTATGTTCAGCTGCTTTCCTCTGATGGGGTAGCGAAGTCAGGGGCAATCCAGGCCTTGTTCATTTTGATTAGCGTCAGCATTTTCAGTTGGCAGGCGGATGCACTTAGCAGTTATTATGCCCCCAGCGGCACTAAATAACCGCTCCGACAAAACGCTGGCGGCAGGGCAGGCCAGCACCTGCAAGGAGTAGAGCGCCAGTTCATGCCTTGTGTCCAGCTTAGACACCCAATAATTATAAGGCACAGAGGGATCGCTGAGGACGTTCACATTGTCAGCTAGGTACTCCTTTACCATTTTACAAAACTTTTTCCTCCTAGTTGTGACACTAGGCCGCTTATCAGAACCTTTTCCACATGCAGCGCTGTCCACCTTTATTGTGAGCAGGTAGAGTTCCAACGCGTGCTCAGGTCGCACAGCAGTCAGTGATCTTGCAAGTGTAAGTGCTGCTGCAGCGTTGCCAGACCGGCGGAAGCTGTAGGTGACTCTTGGAAATGTGCACCTTCACCAGCAGCTCAGGCAAATTGGTGTAGTTTTTGAGAAACCGCTGAACAACTAGTTAAAGCAGTTGTTTGGCCTGAGGGAGACTCCTGTTCGTCCTTCCTGTTGGAGGAACAGGTAGACTCATTCCTGTCATTAGTTCCAGGGTCCTATAGGGTCAGTTTGGTTTAGGTTCCTGTGTATGAACTCGCCTACCTTTGAGGCCTGTTCCAGGGGCGGACATACCACCTGTGCAGCATGTTCAGCTGCACAGGGGCCCAGAGAGGGAGGGGGCCCCTTCCAAGTGCCAGCAGAGATGTGGGGGATGGGGCCCTGATTAGGACTTACTGTGACTCTGCTGCCGTTCTGCCTTTACTCCAATTTTGAAGGACCTGTGATGACATCATAGTCATGTGATCTTTTCAGCAGTGGTAGTGGTTGTAGGACCTGTGATGAGGTCATCGTCATGTGACCAGTGCAGCGAAAGAGGCAGCTCAGCAGTGGAGACCTATGATGCTATGTAAGTGCCTGAAACATGCTGGGAGATGTGGTTGTCCTCATGATACCTCCTCCCTGCTTAGCGGGAGGAAAACATGTCATTTAACTGGGACTGTATGTTAGAGGGAGGGGAGGGGTGTTAGTTACATGGGACAGTATGTTACAGAAGATTGGGGGGGGAGATGACTGGTGTTATTTTCATGAGAATGTATTGTATAGAAGACTGTTGGGAGAGGACTGGTGTTATTTAGGCTACTTTCACACTAGCATTTTGGAATTCCGGTATTGAGCTCCGTCATAGGGGCTCAATACCGGAATAAAACACTTCAGTTTTGTCCCCATTCATTGTCAATGGGGACAAAACTGAACTGAAGACAACTGAATGCTCCTGAAAGCATTCCATTCAGTCTTCAGACCGGAGAGCAAACCGCAACATGCTGCGGTTTGCTCTCCGTACTAGTTATCCGCACCTAAACGGATCCGGAATGACTCCCAATGCAAGTCAATAGGGATGAATCCGTTTGGTGTGGACACACTTGTAAACGGATCCGTCCTCCATTGACTTTCAATAGAGGTTATTCCGGATCCGTTTAAAAGATGCTAAAGATAATACAACCGAATCCGGAATTACAGATCCACAAGGTTGTATTATTCAGTGCGGATCTTAGTGACTTTCACACTAGCCTTAGTACGGATCAGGCGGGTGAAGGGACCCGCCGGATCCATACTAAGGCTAGTGTGAAAGTAGCCTTACATGGGACTGTATTGTATAGAATACTGTTGGGACAGGACTGGTGTTATTTACATAGGACTGTATGGTATAGGAGACTGGAGGGAGAGGAGTAATGTTATTTACATGGGACTGTATGGTATAGAAGACTGTTGGGAGAGGACTGGTATTACTGACATGGGACTGCATGGTATAAAAGACTGGAGGGAGAGGGCTGATATTATTTACTTGGGACTGCATGGTATAGAAGACTGGAGGGAGAGGACAGGCATTATATTTTATGGGGGCACTACAGAGAATATTATAACTCTAGGGGTTATGGCACGAGGCATAATTACAGGGGGCACTGCAGGGAACATTATACATACTGTGGGCAGTGGTGGCGGGATAAGATTGGCCTTATTTATATTTGGGTGCCCTATATGGGGGCCTTATTAGTACTGATGGCACTGTAGGGAGCCTTATTACCACTGGGGGTACTATGGGGAGGGGGGGACTTACGCCTAGCAGTGACATCACCGGCAGTAATGGACAGGCTTTAGCGCTGTAAAGCCGCCCATCAGTGCCAGTGACGTCTCCGCTTAGCAGTGTAAAAATGTAAACAAAACAGCCCAGGGCAAGGGAGAGCGTCAGAGTATGAAATATCAGAGGGGCTGAGAAGGGGGTTATGTCCGGAAGGGGGGAGGGGCCCAGGTACATTCCTTGCACAGGGGCCCTCTGCTGTCTGTGTCCGCCCCTGCGTGTGAATGTAGCCTAAACCTGGAACCACTTATGCCATTGTCTTATTACCACTGGGGGTACTATGGGGAGGGGGGGACTTACGCCTAGCAGTGACATCACCGGCACTAATGGACAGGGTTTAGAGCTGTAAAGCCGCCCATCAGTGCCAGTGACGTCTCCGCTTAGCAGTGTAAAAATGTAAACAAAACAGCCCAGGGCAAGGGAGAGCGTCGGAGTATGAAATATCAGAGGGGCTGAGAAGAGGGTTATGTCCGGGAGGGGCCCAGGTACATTCCTTGCACAGGGGCCCTCTGCTGTCTGTGTCCGCCCCTGGCCTGTTCATACTGGTAGTCAATCAGGATTAGAGTCATGGTTTCCTTTAGGAGGTGTCCATCTACCGTCCTTAGTTTCAAGGCCTAATCTTCTTTTCCTCCTATGCTCTGTGTGGTTTTCCCCCCACACCTGAGCGTGATAGTATGTGTGTGAGCTTGCCAAGCTCCAAAACCGCCACCAAGTTGCGGCCATTATTAGACACAACCACGCCTGGTTGTAGGTTGAGTGGCGAGAGCCACAGCTCAGCCTGGTCCCTTATACCCTGCCACAGCACTGTGGCGGTGTATTGTTTGTCACCTAAGCAAATAAGTTTCAGCACAGCACATTGCTGCTTCCCCACCGCTGTGCTTCCCCACCGTAAACTGCTTCCAGCTACTGACTGATGGCTGACTGGTGCTGCAAGACGAGGATTCCTATATGGAAGTGGTGGAGGAGAAGGAGGGGTTGCAGCCGTTAATGTAGTTGGTGGCGGAAATCCTGATGGAAGTAGGGTCCGCAATCCTTTGTGTCGGTAGCACCTGTGCCATCACAGGGTACGACTCGCTCCCAGCCTCCACAGCGTTCACCCAGTGTGCCATCAGGGAAATGTAGTGTCCCTGGCCAGAAGCACTTGTCCATGTGTCAGTCGTTAAGTGGACCCTCCCAGTAACTGTATTGGTCAGGGCACGGATTATGTTTCGGGACACATGCTGGTGTAAGGCGGTGAGGGCACACCGGCAAAAATAGTGGCGGCTAGGTACTGCGTAACGAGGGACAGCCGCCATCAGACTGCGAAAAGCCTCAGTGTCCACAAGCAACATTTTCAGCGCCAGCAATTTGTAAAGGTGTGCATTTAGTGCTATGGCCTGTGGCTGGGTGGGTATTTGCGCTTTCGTTCAAAGGCCTGGGGTATGGACATCTGTACGCTGCGCTGGGACACAGAAGAGGATGTGCTCGCTGATGGTGCTTGCGAGGGTCCAGGTGCAGGGGGGAGGCATCTGGGCCTGCGTCTTGGCTAGCACGTAACACAGGGAAGAGGAGGCAGTGGTGAGACCCGCAGACACCGATTGTGGATCCAGGCGTTTGGCCCACATATTAGGGTGCTTTGCTGCCATGAAGATCATGCTGGTGGTGGTCAGGTTGCTAGTGTTCATGCCCCTGCTCATTTTGGTACAGCACAGGTTGCAAATGACAATTCTTTTATCGTCCACACTTGTTGGTGTGACCTGCCTTCTCCCTTTTGCCACCCCACCGCCTCTTACAGCCTGTTGTGGTGCTGCGCATCCCTCCCCCTCTGTACTGCTGTCCTCGCTCAGCTTGCCTCCTTCCCATGTTGGGCCAGTGATTTCATCGTCCACTACTTCCTCTTCGGGAAGGAATTTTTTCCCTTAAAGTGAGGAATATTGGCTTCTATCTCACAGGGGTTTTTTGCCTTCCTCTCGATCAACTTGCAGGATAACAGGCCGAACAGGATGGACAGATGTCTTTTTTCGGCCTTATAAGCTATGTGACTATGTTACTTCTTCACTCTGGTCCTCATCCTGACAAGTTGACGTTCAGTGCTGCTGACACTCAAAAACATTTGGGGCGAGTGCCTGCTGCTGAGCTGACCGTATAAAGCATTAGGGGTGAGGGTGTGCTGCTACTTGCACTTTACATACAAGTAAATATATGTTTCCTAACAATATTTCCTCTAAAATCGATGTTGTCTTGGGTTTTGGGGGGGTATTTTTGTAATTCCGTAAAAGTGGCGTAATAGTCGGACATCATCGTTAATAGCAGCGACTTCGATGTCCAAAATGCATCCAGACATCCTCCCCATGCTGTTCCTTAACCATTTCAGAACCATTTTCTCACATTTCCCTATCAACCAGACACCCTCCCCTCTGCAGAGCAGGGGGTGCCTGGTCTTCTCCCATAGCACCACCTAGTGTTCGGCCAGAGTACCCGAGCCGATTGGGGTGCTCGATCATCACTAATAGGGAGATATTTTTGGCTGGATTCTGAACCCAACAGAAAATACAATTGTGCCATGTTCCATCAGATAGGTTATTCTAGGGAGAAACATTACACTATTATGACACCGTAAGAGCAGCATGTGATGTGCCTAGGGCTCATTTGTATGGAACTATAGGACTCTGTGCCCCCACACAGGCCCCATACCTACAGTTATGCCGTATGCATGAGGACTTAGTTCTTGGAAACCTAAAAATGGTAGTATAATGTATCTGACACGCTGTCTAGTATGGTTGCTTTTGATGAATCTTTGATGAAGTGTGCAGTTTTCTAGCTATTCAAATTAAACTGTGAGGAAGGAGTCCTTGATATTCATTAACTGTGAGACTAACCCCACAACCTCTGACCTCCTGATGCTGATTTACAGTTTTCTCCCTACTACTGGCGATATGGAGACACTGTCAACCAGTGGCAGGAGGGCATGGGGATAGGCACATATAAGAAACACATTGCTAAAATCAGTCTGTCATTAGATTATGCTGCCCTCTCGGAAGTGGTGACTAATGCCCTTTAAAAATTAGCTGCTGATATATATATAGGAACTATTCACGTATTTAGCTATGTTTTCAAGCATATACATTTTTCTCAAGCCCTCCCCATTTTTTTCCTTTTTTAATTTAGGTTGAAGTTGTCAGGTTTGCTTGTTATTACGATTTAATTGGTTATGGGGGTGTCCCTCCACTGGGAACTGCAATGTAAATGTCACTTTCGGAAAGAGGAACAGGTACTTAGCGACATGTGCTGCTGAGTGTACATCTGTATATGCTGGATTGAGTCCTATTAAGAGCTGAATTTTAAAAGGGTCATCTCGTGCACACAATCATTTTCCACTAGTTTGGGGCACTGAGGGAGCAGGCCGAGGTCAGAACAAGAAGAGTTTGTGAAATCTGATAAACAGTCCGAGCTCAGGGTGAACAGCTCAGGGTCAGAACAGAGACTAGGCAGAAGTCAGGTCAAGCAGAGAAGGGTCAGATTTGTGAAACAGGCAGAAATTGGTTCATAGGAAGATGAACAGCAAAAATTACACTAGCAACCTTCAACCTATTGCTCAAGCACCTTCCTACCGGTGAAGATGCCTTAAAGGGGTTGGCCACTTTCTGGCTACTGTTCATCAATGTGTTTGTAAGATGTCTATATGGCATTTACTAATATAGTCTTTGTTGGTATTCTGCACCATTTAGTATATTTCATAAGGTATTTTCCCCTGTTGACAAATCTGTGCTGTGCACAAATGCTCCTTTCCAAAAAATGGCTGCTGATGGAGGGTCATGGGACCAGACAAATTACCCAGTATCCTCCATTAAAATATATTGCACCTGCACTACACTCTCAAAATTGCAAGTGTAGATTGCAGGTGTGGTGCATTTGAGTGGAAAAGGTTGAATGATGTGTCTGGGTTTGCCTGGTCACATGACCCTCCATCAGCGGCCATCTTATTGACAGGACAACAAGGAGACATGGCTTATGAAATATAGGAAATGACACAGAAAATCAACAAAGGCTATATTAGTAATTGTCATATAATTATCTTACATACACATTGGTCACAAGTAGCAAGAAAGTGGCCAGCCATTAGCTGGATACGATTGGGGTGTGCGCATGGGCCCCTTGAGAGCCAGAGGGAATGCGTGTACATGCCATATGGGCACAGCAGAAGCAGGCCTTGGCCAGCATGAAGGAGCATGAAGCCAGCAGCGCTACTCCAGAGGCCGGGCCCGTCAACAAGGAAGAGGGTTATAATGGGGGGTCTATACCGCCAGCAAACAGGGGCGCCAGAGCTGGCAGGAGGAAAGGGGCGAAAGTGGGCATGGACCACCAACATAACCAAATCCTAAAAAGTTTCGAACAATGACATTTCTTGCCAGAGGTGAGAATATTCACTCTCTCTATAACTAATTCAGGGGGTCTTATTTTATGCACCCCAACAGAAAAATAATTCACAGGTAGATGAAAAAAAAACATGTTGCTAAGCAAATATATAACACTTTATTGCCATTTTAATCATTGACTCAAGGGATGTGTCCTAAGAAAATAGGAACGAAGTAAGTTAATGTGAGACACAAATCAAATTTGGAAACTAATATGCTGAGGGCACATCCTCTTGATGATGTGTTTTATAGACCATTTTCCTTAATCAGCACATTGTATATATCCTGCTAAACATCTTGTTTCAACAATGCCTTTGGGGACAGCTGTGGATAGCTACTGAATACTGAAACTCGCTGATAATTTGCACATTTTAAGAGCTCCAATAATATTTTATTACACGTTCTAGACGGCAGAAGGAAACTCAACGTGAAGAGTATAATATGGAAACGTTAGACTTTTTCCATTAGTAGCGTAGACATAAAGGTAAGTAGCAGAACAAGGGTCCTATCAGGAAACCAGGAGTCCCCATGTTAAGGAATATTCGATTTTTTTTGTATTGCTGCATATGTCAAAATTTGTGGATTTCAGCATTTCTAAAGAAAGCAAATCAAGAGACTCTCCGTAGGGCGCTCCACGGGGTGGATTTCATATGATTCCTTTGTTTGATGAGTTTGATATGATTATGATGGATAATGTCCCCAAAGGCTTATTCATTAGCGTTATTGTCTAGGGGAATATATTGCTATTTTATCTTACATTGACGGCTTGACAGTGACATATGACATTACTGGGCCATAAACATTGCATGGCCTTCACATCCCTTCTGCCCTTTACTGATGTATGAATAAAAGGTCATGTCTGGCAGTACATACCGCCTGGAGTAACCCTCTGATACATCATGATGGGAAATTGCTTAATACAGCATATATATAGATTCTGGCTGGGTGACATAAGGAGACTTTTCTATAGAAAAGTTGCTGGATCCAGAATAACTTTTGCAAAACTAAGGCAGTATGTGACCATTTTATCCATCCAGTCAAGTATATTTGAGGCACCGTACTTCATGTCCTGCTCATCTCTAACATTATAAGTATGTGCGGACATAAATCTGGGGCTAGTCATACTGTCAGAAAAACTAAATACAGAAAGGCTGTACCCCCACAGCTATCCCTCTCGACCTCAGCTTGGTCCAGCATGCTTGTGTTCAGTAGGAGAGTAAGGGTCAGTTCACACTGAGTTTTTTGGCACTGATTTAGGAGTGTTTCTGCCTCAAAATCAGCTCCAAAAATGCCACAAAACAGACTCCCATTCATTTCAATGGGAAGCAGAACTGGCTTCTTTTTTACACGTGTACAAAAGAAGCAGCATGTCCTGTCCCACAGATCCAGCACGTATTACTGCAGGGGTGCACAAACTTTTTTGGTTGTGGGATTGCAATGTCACATTGCTCTATTTCAAGGGGCCTAAAAAAATGTCAGTCATCATTCGTTTGCAAAGTGAGCTGGCCTAAAAAAAACCTTAAAGGGAACCTGTCATCACCAAAACACCCCCTGAACTAGAGTAAGCGGTGTATAGTGTAAGTGATGCTGAATCCGAATATATAAGTTTTATCTTCATACTCGCTTCCATTCCGACGCTGTTCTCCCACAAACCTGCAGTAAAATGCCCTCACTGGACTCTTCTTTGAGTCCTGTCCATTATGTGAGTGAGCACTGGAGTCCACTGAGTGCATTTTACTGCTGGTTTGTCAGAGCACAGCATCAGAATGGAAGTGACTACGAAGATAAAAATTACATGTTCGGATTCAGCATCATTTACACTATACAATGCTTACTCTAGTTCAGGGGGTGTTTCGGAGATGACAGGTTCCCTTTAATGACCAGTAAATCTGGTGGTTTAACGGTTGCAACTTTTTTATTTGTTGGTCTACCAAAATAATTTTCGCAACATTTTTTTTACGTGACACATTAGGATTTGTAATATATTTTTAAAGATATTTTTTCTATTTTAGATTTATTTGGGAAAAACTGTTCAAAACTTGCAGCATAACAGGCTGAACTGGATGGACAGATGTCTTTTTTTTCAGCCTTACTATGTTACTATTTTTAAAACATATTTTTTCATATTATAGTTCCTCATTTTTTAAATATGCAAACTGACACCAAAATAAATGATTAAAACTAGTTCTTTTTTGTGTCAGTTATTTTGATATACAGTATAATATGTATTGTTTTGCGTGAATGGGCAATAATGGCAATGGTTTTTGTCGGGGTGGGTGTTTTTATTTTTTTATCTTATTTGTATTTTATTTTTTATGATTTTTTATCATTGCTTTACTTATTTTTTAAATATATATTTTTGCCACATAAAAGACCTCTGGGGGACACTGACATTTTATTTCCTTTTTATTTTTTATTTTATTTACAATGTATTACTTTTTTATTTTATTTTTTTAATCCTTTTATTACTTTTTGTAAATATATTTTATATACAATTTATATATTTTTGTCACATAATATGTCCCTCAAGAGGTCATTGAAGGACCTCTGAGGGACACTGACACTTTTTTTTTGCATTTGGCACTATATTCACTATAACTGGGGTATACAAAGGAGCCCCAGTTACAGGGAAAAACAGCCCTTTGTGGTGGCTTTATACAATGCAAAGCTGATCAGACGCAGATCTGCTCTGCCCCGAGACATAGAGGAAGCGTATAGCATCTTCCTCTATTCACTGCTATGCTCCTATCTGAGGAGAAGGGAGAAGTGGTCATAAACTGCTTCTCTCTTCTCCTCGGGTCCCCCTCTGTCACTAGATTACAGGAGCAGGATCTTTAATCCAACACTGTGTGGCATTCCAGTCACAACTAGCACAGCTGTGTTTCTGTCCAGAAGGGTGGGGGACACAAACTGTGACTTTACGGGCTGTATGTGGCCCATGCGTTGTGTGCCCCTGTGTTACTCGAATTGAAATGAGAGAAAACCCTGAAACTAGTAGCAGGTAGCAAACTGCATTTCAGGGTTTCTGAAAATGAATAAAGGAATGAAGATTACAACCCAGACCATATTTCAACATTGTTTACTCAAGGTAAATGCTAACTATATCAAAATCATTCTCCTCATATCCAAGGTGTCTATAGCTTATAAATTACGCTGTTGGAATCGGCAACAAAAAATTACAGAATTACGAGTTCTAGATTTAAAATGTGCCCATTTATGGATTTATTTTTTACCACATTAACTTTCTGGAAAACTTTCTGTTACCAAGAATCTCCTATATAGAAGGATCACATGAAAAACACATTCATATACATTCCACGCAGCATTAAAAAGCAATGTTTTCGGCGGGATAGCCTCACAGATCCTTTACTGATGGACTGAAGTTTTATTTGATATTCCTGCAGCACAGAACAGCATGGAAATAGAGAGCTAAACTAATGGAGAAATCCGGTAACCTAGATTAATGCTTATTAGGCCCGAATCAGAGTGTCTGGCATGAAAAAGAGCGAGTGCATCAATACCTTGTGCTTTCCTAACGGAAGAATTAAATTTACACGCTGCGCTAATGGTATTTATATAGTGGTAAATGTGTTAACTGCTACAGATTTTTTAATGGCATAATCACTCCCTTTAAAAACAGGCAGCTACAAACTATCATCAGTGCTGAACTAGAAGAACCCTGAATTTAAAGAAAAGGGATTTTAAAACAGGTTTCATTTTCTACAATCACTTCTTCTTAGGCCTCGTCCACATTTCCGTTTTTCACTGACGTGTGTTGTCCGCATTTTTCACGGACACCACACGCACCCATTGATTTAAATGTATCTGTTCACATTTCAGTATTTGTTTACTGACCGTGGGTCAGTAAAAAAATCACGGGGACATACACTACTTTGATCCATGATGCGGACGAAGCACGCCCATTGAAGTCTATGGGTCCGTGAAAATCACTGACACACATCCGTGTTGTGTCCGTGATGCGTGCGCTTTTCACTGATGACTAATAGGAGATTCTTTGGAAATCAATTTTCAGCTGAGCAACGTCAGTGAAATACGGATGCCACACGGATGGTAAAAACGGACACACGGACCGACCACGGATCCTTCACGGACAGCTTCACGGATGAAACACGTACGCTTTTTTTCACGGATGTGTCACTGACACGGAAATGTGGACGAGGCCTTAGACTGTTCCCTGAACATAAACTGATCTCAGAGTTTTCTGCTGCTGCGACCTCCAGCAATCAGCTTTAGGGCTCATGGACACGACTGTATGAATTCTGTGGTCCGCAAAACACCGAACCGCAAAAAATACGGATTATGTCCGTGTGCATTCCGTTACGGAACAGCTGGCCCCTAATGGAACAGTCCTATCCTTGTCCGTAATGCGTTAAATAATAGGACATGGTCTATTTTTTTGCGGAAGGGACATATGGACGCAGAATGTACACAGAGTTATTTTTTAAACCCCCTTACATTGGTAAGTGAACAGTAGGAAGCAGCTAGAGTCAATGGTTACCAATAGACATGAGTGAAGTTTTGTAAAAACAAAAAAAATCTGCTTTGCGACTATTTAATCATGAAGCGCATTTCTTTGTAAGTAGTTGGTGCAATGACAGGGAGCCGCAATTGCACCACCCCCCATCATTGTACCCCTCAGATGTCGTGTTCATAGCTGATAGGGACAATACAGCATAAAATTTAAAAAAATAAATAATACTTACCTGATCCATTTGCTAGCGACGGGCCAGCCTCTGCCATCTTGCTTGAAGGTCGGGCGGGAAATCTTGCGCAAAATAAGATGACGTCATCACGCTGCTGGCATGGTGGCATCATATGTCACCGCGCATAGGATCACAGCCGAGATCTTCAAGCAAGATGGCGGCGACCAGCCCTTTGTGAGCAAATAGATCTGGTAAATGTCTTTTATTTTTTTGTTTTTTTACAGTATTTCAGGTTAAATTGATTCGATACCGCAAAGCACGAAGGAATCCGGCTTCGTGGCGAATTGAATTTATCCTGAAATTTGGATCCAAGTGGACTTCGATTCGCTCATTACTAGTCACTAGAGATAAGCGAATCATTCAAAAAATTATTCGCCGAACATTCGCCGAACTTTTACTAAGATTCGTTTATTCGACGAATAGATTTGTTGTATTTGTTGTATTTGCATTTAAAAAATGTACGCAACTTCTTAGAAGACGTACACATGAGCGTACAAATCACGTACGAATCCTCATCCTGCTATTGTCTACGCGATTACGTAATACGCAGGCACGCACGACGAGGGGCCGCGAAGTGCACTCCTCAGAGGCAGAGCGAATATTCGAAAATGGCATCCAGGCGATCCTCATCATTTAGCTCTGAAAAGATGAAATTCCTGATCCGGCTGATGGACAGAGAGGATTACGATGGCACACACCGCCATCCAAACCAGCATAAGAAGGAGGTGATCCAGCAGGTGATCCAAGGCCTGTACCATCGTTTCCACACCGTGCGGACCCCGAGCCAGATCCAGCGGAAATGGTCCGATCTGAAATTCAAATGCCCAGAGCGGCTTAATGAGATCCGCGCAGAGATACGGTAGGGTGAGTATCAAAATATTTGATAAGTAAAAACATGTAAAAAAATTAGTGTACTGTATTGTATATATACCAGCAGTCACTGCCAATAATGAAAAAAGTATAGAAGGACAACGTGGTCGTGCGTAGTGCGCTGCAGTAACTTTGTTTGATGTTAGGCAACGCCTCTAACTCTCGACCCAAACAACTTAAGTGAAGGTATTCTAGTCATTATTGTTAATGGTGCTGGCTGTTCTCCCGTTTGTGTCAGGCAAATGCACTAGTTCGAAAGAAAGTACCCTTATATGCCCCTTCATAGTTAGCGCTTCCTTCTCCTACACACAGACTCAAAGATGTGCCCATGCTGCAGCTACTGTCAGTGGGCGATATCCAAAGTATTCCTACCGCACCGTGTTAACAATATAAAGAAAGTTATTGCAATGATAACGTTATCTATTGCCATAAATACCTTTTTAGAAGAAAAAAATATGATATGGCCCTCCTCTCAGACCCTTAATATCTTAATAGTAGTATGTGTTAGTATTAAAAAGAGTCATCATCTAACAATTGTGTACGTTTTTATGTTGCAGAGCACCGTCAACGACGGCGTCACCACCGTCGAGGCAGGACGGCCCCTGGAGTACCTGCAGCCTCTAGTAAGCGTAAAACATATTTAATTTTGTTTCATCCAAGCTACGTGGGAGTCAGTGGCGTAACTAGAGGTCTTTGGGCCCCAGGGCAAACTTTTAATTTGGGCCCCCAACCGCACCCCCCCCCCATCTGTATATATGGAATTCCATTTTGCCCCTCTGTATATATATATACATTTTCCCCCTCTATATATATATATATATATATATATATATATTGCTTTTTTGCCCCCCATCTGTATACATGGAATTCCATTTTGCCCCTCGCTTTTTTGACCCCCCATCTGTATACATGGAATTCCATTTTGCCCCTCTCTCTATATATATTGCTTTTTTTGCCCCCCCCATCTGTATATATGGAATTCCATTTTTCCCCTCTGTATAATGAATAATCCATTTCCCCCCCACTGTATATAAAACCATTTTCCCCCCGTTTTTGTATATATTGCTAATTCCATTTTGCCCTATGTGTCCTGTGGGCGGTTTTGCGCGGCCCGGTGGCCCTCTATATGGGCGGCGGGGGCCCCCCCTTTATAATCAATTGCCTGCCTTTTCCAGGCAGCCCAGGTGCCCCCAGAGTTTTTTTAAATTCTTTTATAGTCCAGGTGGGTGCCCTGGACTATAAAAAAATGGACAGACACACACACACAAAATATACTTACCAGGTGCACCGACGCCTTCTCCTCAGTCCCCACTTAGCGCCCGAACATCCGGCCAGGAAGATCCCGCGAGACATGTGACCCAGCAGCAGGTCTCGCGGGATCACAGAGCCACTCGCAGCGCCGGAGCCGGGACTCAGGAGGCTGACCACTCCAGCCTGGTGTGGTAAGGGTGGGCGTGCCGTGTGGGGACCTGCTGGTTGGGGGTGGTATGGGGCAGGCCTCTGCCGCTGAATTACATGCACTTGTGGGCCCCGGGGCCCCTTCCCCTGCCGGTCGCGGTCGCACCCTCTGCGACCGCGATAGTTACGCCCCTGGTGGGAGTGCAGCTGCAGTAAGAGCACTAGTGGTTAGGAACGGGATCCTCCCGCCCCAAACTATTCCCATGTAACTACAACTGTTCATTAGAGTTGAATGTAAGGCTACTTCTACACTAGCGGCAGCCCGGATCCAGCGGGTGAAGGGTCCCTCCGGATCTGTGTAAACTGTTGTATTTTCGCTCCGACAGCCTCTCAGCAGGGGTTTACCTGCTGCGGCCGGATCCGTGGCCCGCCCCCATTACACTGAATTTGGGCCGGAGCGCGGTTCTGGCCCCACACGTGTACCTGCGGCAGCACAGATCCGGAGGGACCCTTCACCTGCCGGATCTGGGCTGCCGCTAGTGTAGAAGTAGCCGTAGACCATTATTTAATGATTTTTGACAGCTGCTGCACCACAGAGGAGCCGCTCTCACCGTCCTTCACCCCTGCGAGAGAGGACCCCACCTGCCCCCCCAACACCACCAGCCCAGCTACCAGAGGTAGAAGGTAGGTAAAAAAAAAAAGTGTAATGGGTGGATCTTCTGTCTTCAAAATATGAGCTAAATGTATGTTTTATCTTTGGTAGCTCCAACCGACAGGGAGCAGTTTTCCCCTGGACCATGGGAAGACCATGCCGTATGGGTGTCCAGTAAGTACTACAAAAGGCTCAGTCAGTACAGAATACATGTCACAGAATAAGTCGCTCCAGTACATTAAAGTTTAGATTTTTTTTGTGGGACAACCACTGTAACTCGATCATACAAACTAAGTACATAACTGTTTCCACCCCTACAGACATCCCCACTGACTTCGAAGTGGAGGCTGCATTACGGCACTTTGGGTCCAGGCTCCATGCTGCCTCCCGGCTCATTCGTGGGCTGCAGCTGGAGCTGCAAGAGCTCCAGGACATGATGGCCCGACGTCGGCAAAGGCCGGCGTAATCTTATTTTCTTGTTCCTTTCTTTTGTTTATTATATTATTTATTTGTTAAAAACCTGTGTTTTGAGTGTTTTTTTAAACCTTTAACACCTTCCTGATCCTGACATAGTGTGAAGAAGTGAGTGAGCGTGAGTTTTTTCCCACGGCCATTTTCCTATATTAATGAACACAGCGGTGTCTGCCGGCCGAAGTATTACTACATTACACACACTCCTGTTCACTGATTACAATTGACAGACAGAAAAATAAAAAAGGCTTGGCTTGTTTGGGCAACAAGCCTGTACATTCTACCTTAACATAGGCAGTGAAAATTATATATGAGCTTTTTATGGCTGCCCCGGCCAGTAGTAGTAGGGGACGGGGTATATCAGCATAGAGTGATAGGTAAAATAAATACAACAGACTGCGGTGGTGTATAACAATGTCCGCTAATATAACTTGTACGGAAGGAAGAGGCAGTGTAAAAAAAAAAATTTTTTTTAAATATATATAACACATATATTTTTTTTTTTTTGGAGGGCGGGGACAAAAGGCTGAGGCTCCAAAACAAACTTAACAATACTAAATAGAACTATTAGTAACGTTAACTAACAACAGCTACTCTCCTACTAAGTGTAGAAAACGGAGGCGGAGGTAGACAACAGTGTTTGGTTTTGAAAAGGGTTTTGGAGATTTCGGGTTTGCACAGCCCATGACATGACACAAGACATTTGGCTGTAAAATTATGGCCCGGCTGACAGCAACAGTGGGAAGACACTCAGACTATTCTGCCCTGCAAGGCCTGATCTAATCACAGCCAGCATCAACAAGAGGAGTATGAAATTCGGATGTAATCCAGCCTTTATTCATTTTTATAAAGGTATTTTTTTGAACACTGCCCGGTGACAGATTTGTCCTTTTGGGTGTCACCACCCCTCCAGCGGCACTAAAAACCCTCTCTGACATGACACTTGAGGCTGGACAGGAAAGATGCCCTAGTGCATAGTGGGATAGTTCCGGCCACTGTTGTAATCTGCCTGCCCAGAAGTCCAGGGGGTCTGAGAAGAGGCTTTGTGAGCCAGACTGCAGGTACGCCTGAACCTGCTCATTGAGGCGGGTGATCTGGGCCCGCTCACTTGGCTGCAGCTGTTGGGAGCCTGCAGAGAAAAATTCCTGCATCATACTAATTAGGATTAACTGGCTGCTGCTGGTTGCAGAAGGTGGATTACTCGGCCGGACCTCCTTCTCAGACAAGCTGGCAGCAGGCTGGGGCTGGCTGAAAGCTGTGGCCAGGTTACTACATAGCTTCTCCATCAATGATACTAATTTCTCTTCCCTTTCCTGGGGAGGAAAACAATCCCCCATGTTGGATTGATACCACGGGTCCAGAATCATCGCCAGCCAGTATTCGTCAGTCTGCCTTATGTTTAGCATACGCCTGTCAGTGCGTAAGCATGTGACCATACAACTCGCCATCCTACCCAGCGTGCCTGAGGGGCCACTTCTTTCTATCTCAGCCTCTCTCTGAGAAACTGCTGTGTCCCTGAAAGTCTCATCATCCTCATCCTCCACCTGTGTCTCCTCCTCCTGGTCATCATCACCCTCATTAAAATCCTCCTCCGCTCCCCCCTCCTCTAACTGAAGCTCCTCATCCTCCTCCTGCTCCGCAAGGGAACTTTGGCGTTGGGGCTCCCCTACAGTGACAGCATGGCGGGTAGACAAATGGCCAGGATTTCCTTCCCCCATTGCCCCCTGCTGCGTGAACGTGAGTGTCTTTTCCAGCACAAATATTATTGAAATTATGTCGTTCATACCGCAGCTGTCCCGGCTGACCAATTTGGTGGCTTCTTCTAAGGGCCTTAGAACAGTGCAGGCATCTCGGACCAGCCTCCACTGCCGGAAATCAAAGCTGCACCTGCTCCCTGTGCTGGAAGATTCTGGCTGCTGCTGGACAAAATCGTCCACTGCTCTACACTGCTCTAGGAGTCTTTGACGCTGCAGTTCCACCAGAGCGTGGCGAGATACATATGAATGGCTGAAATGAGTGCAAAGCTTCCGCGACTTTGCCAGCACTGTGCGCAGGCCAGTGAATGTTTTTAGAAATCTTTGCACCACTAGATTTAGGACATGTGCCATACAGGAAACATGCAAGAATTGACCCAGGTTCAGCGCTGCCACTATATTTGCCCCATTGTCACTCACTACCTTGCCCACTTCCAGCTGCCGTGGAGTCAGCCAGCGCGCTATTTGCTGCTTCATGTAATGCAGCATGTGCTGGCCTGTGTGGCTGCTACTGCCAAGACAAACTAAGTCTAACACTGCATGGCAGCGTTTCACCTGGCACATGTGATATGAAGGAGCGGGGGTAACTCGCTGCCCTGACGCTCCAGCAGGCGGACTGCCCGTGGAGGTGGAAGCGGATAGTTGTTGGGTGGTCTGCTGCAATCCTGGATGGAAAGCACGTGGAGGTGCCAACAGCAATTGACCGGGTTGCTGGGGTGTTCCTGCCTCGCTGCCACTAAATACATTCAGCCAGTGGGCAGTAAAGGACATATTTTGCCCCTGCCGTAAGCACTGCTCCAGGTGACCACCGTGACGTGCACCGTGCTGCAGAGAGACAGCTGCAGGGAGAGTCCAATATTGTCAGCCACGTGGGAGTAAAGGGCGGAGATAGCTTTGTTGGAGAAGTAATGCCGGCTAGGGATCTGCCAGCGAGCGTGGCTGAGCGCAAGCCATTAGCTCCCTACAAGCTGGGCAGTCAATCAGCTGGTACGGCAGAGACTGCACAGCCAGCAACTTTGTCAGGTGACCATTCAGTTTGCGCACTGTCGGATTACTTGTGGCGTAAAACTGCTTCCTGGCCACGCACTCGGCAATGGACGGCTGCCGAATGAGAGGAGGTGGAGAAATACACGCACTGGCCGACGATGAGGTGGATGTACTAGTTACACACCAGGATGCGGGCTGAGCTATGGCCCTGGATGCGGCCTGCCTGACAGAAGGGACCCCGGGAGAAGTAACCAGCTCTTTAGTATTAATGGGCTGCTCTAAATTGCCAGCATGACGCCGCTTCAAATGGTTCCACAGAGCAGTGGTCCCAACATTTGTGGCTTTTCCACGGCTCAATTTCTGTTTACACAAATTACACATGGCCATACTGCTATCCCCCGGCAGAGTGGTAAAATACTTCCACACACCCGACGTGCGCCCTCCACAGCTGGCCAAGCTTGTAGCCCTTACACGCTTACACCCTGGTGCCGGCCCCACTATATTTGGGGTCTCGCTAATTCCCAGGGAAGCACTAGCCCTGGGCCTAACTCGCCTCTGCCCTCTGTTGCTGCCACTACTGCTACCACCCTCCTCCTCTGAGCTCAAATCCTCCTCATCAGCCCGATCCACTTCCCAGGTCCTCCGGTCTAACACATCAGATTCATCATCAGACTCCTCCACAACACATTTTTTCGGAATGCAAATTAGGCTGTTCCCCACCAACCAACAATTCCGGACAGTCCAAACTCTGACTGCCCTCTAAGATATCCTCAGGGAGGCTGTCCTCTATAACCGCCGGATTATAAGGTGGGCTTCGGTGGCTTTTTTTTTTTAGAAATTGCAGAAGGCACACCACTAGTAGGGAACACTGAAGCCCGAGAGGTGGCAGAAAATGACGGGGTTTGCTTGAGTGGAATGGTGGAGCAGGACGAGTCTTAAACCTGGCTACATATGGATACTATATCAGCAGATGACAGCAGATCAGAGGCGTAGCTAGAGGTTCAATACGGGGGGGGGGGGGGGGGCGAAACATACTTGAGTGGCTTCCCAAACGCACGTTTCCAACTTCACAGGCACATACTACTGGTTGTGGTTATAATATTGTATTAGAAAGATGACTGTATAAACTGCTAGATCATCTATGCTGTTAAGTACCATACAATAGACTTTCTACATACCCTAGTCTAAATACTCCCCCGGCATATAAAAGTAAATTCCCCATTAAAAGTGCCCTGTCTGACCCAGGAAGAAGTAGAGCTACGTCTTAAAAAGATTAAAATAGACAAATCGCCAGGACCGGATGGCATACACCCCCGTATCCTAAGAGAATTAAGTAATGACATCGCTAGACCCTTATTTCTGATATTTAAGGACTCTATACTGACAGGGAGTGTTCCACAGGATTGGCGCATAGCAAATGTGGTGCCAATATTCAAAAAGGGTCCAAAAACAGAGCCTGGGAACTATAGGCCGGTAAGTTTAACATCTGTCGTGGGTAAACTGTTTGAGGGTTTTCTAAGAGATGCTATCTTGGAGTACCTCAATGAAAATAAGCAAATTACTCCATATCAGCATGGCTTCATGAGGGATCGGTCATGTCAAACCAATTTAATCAGTTTCTATGAGGAGGTAAGTTCTAGACTGGACCGCAGCGAATCAATGGATGTCGTATATCTGGACTTCTCCAAAGCATTTGACACTGTACCACATAAAAGGTTAGTATATAAGATGAGAATGCTTGGCCTGGGAGAAAATGTCTGTATCTGGGTAAGTAACTGGCTCAGTGATAGAAAACAGAGGGTGGTTATTAATGGCACATACTCAGATTGGGTCACTGTAACTAGTGGGGTACCACAGGGGTCAGTATTGGGCCCTATTCTCTTCAATATATTTATTAATGATCTTGTAGAAGGCTTGCACAGTAAAATATCAATTTTTGCAGATGACACTAAACTGTGTAAAGTAATTAACACAGAAGAGGACAGTACACTGCTACAGATGGATCTGGATAGACTGGAGGCTTGGGCAGAGAAGTGGCAGATGAGGTTTAACACTGACAAATGTAAAGTTATGCATATGGGAAGGAATAATGCAAGTCACCAGTACATACTAAATGGTAAAATATTGGGTAACTCTGACATAGAAAAGGACCTAGGAATTTTAGTGAACAGAAATCTAAGCTGCAGAAACCAATGTCAGACAGCTGCTGCCAAGGCCAATAAGATAATGGGCTGCATCAAAGAGGCATAGATGCCCGTGATGAGAACATAGTCCTGCCACTTTACAAATCACTAGTCAGACCACACATGGAGTACTGTGTACAGTTCTGGGCTCCTGTGAACAAGGCAGACATAGCAGAGCTGGAGAGGGTTCAGAGGAGGGCAACTAAAGTAATAACTGGAATGGGTGGACTACAGTACCCAGAAAGATTATCAAAATTAGGGTTATTCACTTTAGAAAAAAGACGACTGAGGGGAGATCTAATAACTATGTATAAATATATCAGAGGTCAGTACAGAGATCTCTCCCACGATCTATTTATCCCCAGGACTGTGACCGTGACGAGGGGACATCCTCTGCGTCTGGAGGAAAGAAGGTTTTGTACACAAACATAGAAGAGGATTCTTTACGGTAAGAGCAGTGAGACTTGGAACTCTCTGCCTGAGGAGGTGGTGATGGTAAGTTCACTAAAAGAGTTCAAGAGGGGCCTGGATGTATTTTTGGAGGGTAATAATCTTACAGGTTATAGTTACTAGAGAGGGGTCGTTGATCCAGGGAGTTATTCTGATTGCCTGATTGGAGTCGGGAAGGAATTTTTTTCCCTAGTGGGGAAAACTGGCTTCTACCTCACAGGGTTTTTTTGCCTTCCTCTGGATCAACTTGTAGGAAAACAGGCCGAACTGGATGGACAGATGTCTTTTTTCGGCCTTATAAACTATGTTACTATGTTACTATGTTACTCTAACCACATAATGCAGTAAAATATAGGAGTAATAGGAGTAAAAATCAAGGTGGACTCTTATGTTAAAGGAAACCTGTCCCCAGTTTTTGCATCACTAAACTAACAGTCCCCTGCCCTCATCAAACCCCAGATCAGCAGAATGTGCCCCCATCAGACCCCAGATCATCAGAATGTGCCCCCATCAGACCTCAGATCATCAGAATGTGCCCCCATCAGACCTCAGATCATCAGAATGTGCCCCCATCAGACCTCAGATCAGCTTAATGTGCCCCCATCAGACCTCAGATCAGCATAATGTGCCCGCATCAGACCTCAGATGAGCAG
>ONZH01008791.1:0-57060 GCA_900303285.1 Rhinella marina
ATCAGCCGCTTATACCCATACTAGTAAGGTGCATGTTCAAACAATTGAATATGAAACTATAGACAGTTAAGCAGGTCTCTCACTGTACACAGGTTTCTATGGTAACCTGCAGACCAGAAAGACTTATCCGATTGGCTGAGAGCAGGAGTGATCTCACCCCCGTGGAATGATGGGACTGAGCTCTGAGTGAGATTACCTGCAGTAAGCAAAAGGTAACAGTATTGCGAGGACTGAGAAGCTTAACCTGTAATTGTGTTAGAGATTACAATCTCCTGCTCTGTCAGAGTAAGTTAATATATGCTAAGGAGGAGACAGAGTAAATGCAAACTGCCTGTCAGCCAGTGAATCAATGTCCTTAAAATCCCCTTTAAGGCAAGTACTTCTTAGTTATATCTAAACTTTCAATAAACTGTGCATAATCAATTGTCCAGTGCATGTTCTCTCTGTATGCTTTGTGTTAGTTTGCTTTTCCTCTGAGCTCATGTTTGGAGAGGTTAGCTGCTCTGATGGCTTCTAGAATATAAGGGGGAAAACTGTTTTCTAACATCTTAAATTCAGAAATACAGAAGCAGACATGTGAAAAGTACTATAGGTGTAGAAGCCATTGCCAAGCCTCTGTTATCCAGCACTGCTAATAGTTTCACTTTCTAGACTGTGAAGCGCTTATAGTAACATAGTAACATAGTAACATAGTTTGTAAGGCCGAAAAAAGACATCTGTCCATCCAGTTCAGCCTGTTTTCCTACAAGTTGATCCAGGGGAAGGCAAAAAACCCTGTGAGGTTAGAAGCCAATTTTCCTCACTTTAGGGGGAAAAATTCCTTCCCGACTCCAGTCAGGCAATCAGAATAACTCCCTGGATCAACGACCCCTCTCTAGTAACTATAACCTGTAATATTATTACCCTCCAGAAATACATCCAGGCCCTTCTTGAACTCTCTTAGTGAACTTACCATCACCACCTCCTCAGGCAGAGAGTTCCATAGTCTCACTGCTCTTACCGTAAAGAATCCTCTTCTATGTTTATGTACAAACCTTCTTTCCTCCAGACGCAGAGGATGTCCCCCTCGTCATGGTCACTGTCCTCGGGATAAATAGATGATGGGAGAGATCTCTGTACTGACCTCTGATATATTTATACATAGTTATTAGATCTCCCCTCAGTCGTCTTTTTTCTAAAGTGAATAAGCCTAATTTTGATAATCTTTCTGGGTACTGTAGTCCACCCATTCCAGTTATTATCCGCTATGATGTAAAACACCTAGGGCTTTATGTATGAAAACTGTCCCATAGAAACCAGAGCTCCCTTTCATTTCATATAGTGCTCTGGAGAAATGAAAGGGGAGCTCTGATTGGTTGCTATAGGCAACAAAGAAAGTCTTAGACCTAGACAGTTTTCATACATCAGGCCCTTAGTGAGCTGCACCCAGAGAAAAGCCTGATACTGAAAGTTCAGAGTAAAAATATCTAGTAAAACATATATTTACAAACTTTTTTTGTCATGACATACCGTGCCTTGCGAAAGTTTTCGGCCCCCTGGAATTTTTCAACCTTTTGCCACATTTCTGGCTTCAAACAAAAAGATATAACATTTTAAATTTTTGGTGAAGAATCAACAACAAGTGGGTCACAATTGTGAAGTGGAACGAAATTTATTGGATCATTTAACTTTTTTGTAATAATAAAACTGAAAAGTGAGGCGTGAAAAATTATTTGGCCCCCTTGCATTAATACTTTGTTGCGCCACCTTTTGCTGCGAAGTCGCTTGGGGTATGTCTCTATCAGTTTTAGAGACTGATCTAAAGACTGAAATTCTTGCCCATTCTTCCTTGCAAAACAGCTGAAGCTCTTTGAGGTTGGATGGAGAGCATTTGTGAACAGCAGTTTTCAGCTCTTTCCACATATTCTCAATTGGATTCAGGTCTGGACTTTGACTTGGCCATTCTAAGACCTGGATACATTTGTTTTTGAACCATTCCATTGTAGATTTTGCTTTATGTTTGGATCATTGTCTTGTTGGAAGATAAATCTCCGTCCTAGTCTCAGGTCTTTTGCAGACCAGTGTTCGACTGATTGTTGTCCTATGGACAGACTCTCCCACCTCAGCTGTAGATCTCTGCAGTTCATCCAGAGTGATCATGGGCCTCTTGGCTGCATCTCTGATCACTCTTCTCCTTGTTTGAGATGAAAGTTTAGAGGGACGGCTGGGTCTTGGTAGATTTGCAGTGGTCTGATACGCCTTCGATTTCAATATGATCGCTTGCACAGTGCTCCTTGGGATGATTAAAGCTTGGGAAATCTTTTGGTATCCAAATCCGGCTTTAAACTTCTCCACAACAGTATCACGGACCTCCCTGGTGTGTTCCTTGGTCTTCATGATGCTCTCTGTGCTTTAACCCCTTCAACCCCAGGCCTGTTTTCACCTTTCTGCCCAGGCGATTTTTTGCAAATCTGACATGTATCACTTTATGTGGTAATAACTTTGGAACGCTTTTACTTATCCAGGCCATTCTGAGATTGTTTTCTTGTGACACATTGTACTTCATGACAGTCATAAATTTGAGTCAATATATTTCACCCTTATTTATGAAAAAATCCCAAATTTACCAAAAATTTGGAAAAATTTGCAAATTTCCAAATTTCAATTTCTCTACTTTCAAAATACACAGTAATACCTCCAAAATAGTTATTATTTTACATTCCCCATATGTCTACTTTATGTTGGCATCATTTTGTAAATGTCATTTTACTTTTTTAGGACGTTAGAGGGCTTAGAAGTTTAGAAGCCATTTTTCAAATTTTCACCAAATTTTCCATTTTTACGTAATGAAACCCCCCATAAATGACCCCATTTTAGAAACTACACCCCTCAAGTTATAAAAAACTGCTGTTACAAACTTTGTTAACCCTTGAGGTGTTCCACAAGAATTAAAGGAAAATGGAGGTGAAATTTCAAAATTTCACTTTTTTGGTAGATTATTCATGTTAATAATTTTTTTCTTGCAACACAGCAAGGGTTAACAGCAAACTAAACCTCAATATACATTACTCTGATTCTGCAGTTTACAGAAATACCCGATATGTGGTGGTAAACGTCTCTATGGGTTTGTGACAGTGGTCAGAAGGAAAGGAGCGCCATAAACGGATTTTGGAGGCAGATTTTGCTAGAATAGTTTTTAGGCACCATTTTGTAATTGAGATACCCTGACATACCCCTTCAGTGGAAACCCTCATAAAGTGACCCCATTTTGGAAACTACACCCTTCAAAGAATATATTAAGGGGGGTACTGGCCACTTTGGCCCCCTAAGCGTTTTACGGAATTTGGAAACACTTGGCTGTGAAAATGAAAAGTTTCATTTCTTCCAATAAAATGTTGCTTTAGCCCCAAATTTTTCATTTTCACAAGAGGTAACAGGAGAAAAGCACCCCATAATTTGTTACCCATTTTCTCCTGAATACGGCAACACCCCATATGTGGTGGTAAACTGGTGTGGGGGCACATGGCAGGACTCAGAACAGAAGGAGCGCCATATGGATTTTGCAGAACAGATTTTGATGGATTGGTTTGCGGGTGCCATTGATTTTTAATTTTTTGAGTTATTGTCTTATGTGGGGGCTCATTTTTTGCGGGACGAGATGACGGTTTGATTGGTACCATTTTGGGGTACATAAGACTTTTTGATCGCTTGGTATTACGGTTTTTGTGAGTCAAGGTGAAAAAAAATAGCTGTTTTGGCATGGTTTTTTAAAAAATTTTTTTACAACATTCACCTGGGGGGCTATCTCATGTAATATTTTTATAGAGCAGGTTGTTACGGACGTGACGATACCCAATATGTCTAACTTTTTTATTTTTGGAAAGTTTTACACATTAGATGCATTTTAGAACAGAATAAAATCTTTTTTTTGTGTTGCCATTTTCAAAGAGCCATATTTTTTTAAGTTTTCAGGCGATTGTCTCAGGTAGGGTATCGTTTTTGCAGGACAAGATGACGGTTTGATTGGTACCATTTTGGGGTAAATACGCCTTTTTGATCGCCTGCTATTACACTTTTTGTGAGGCAAAAGGGAAAAAAATGTCTGTTTTGACTTAGTTTTTAAAAAAAATTTTTTACAGCATTCGCCTGGGGGGGCCATCTCATGCAATATTTTTATAGAGCAGGTTGTTACGGACGCGGCGATAACCAATATGTGTATAATTTTTATTTTTGGAAAGTTTTACACATTAGATACATTTTTAAACAAAATAAAATATTTTTTGTGTTGCCATTTTCTGAGAGCCATATTTTTTTTTCAGGCGATTGTCTTAGGTAGGGTCTCATTTTTTGCGGAACAAGATGGCGGTTTGATTGGTACCATTTTGGGGTGCATATGCTTTTTTGATCACCTGCTATTACACTTTTTGTAAGGGAAGGTGACCAAAAAATGTCTGTTTTGGCACTGTTTTTATAGAGCCGGTCGATACGGACGCAGCGATACCTAATATGTCTATTTTTTTTTTTTTCACTATTTTTTTACAATTTTTTTTTGCAATTATTTTGCAAAAATTACGCTTTTTTTGGGGGGGGACTTGAAACTTTTTTTTTGTAAAACTTTATTTTTTTCACTTTTTTTACTTACTTTTTTTTTCACTTTTGGGGGTCTGATCCCCTTACAAATGCATTACAATACTTCTGTATTGTAATGCATTGGCTGGAAGTGTATTACTCAATGTAATACACTTCCAGCACACTGCCTGTGAGATCCAGGGGGCTGGATCTCAGGCTTCCGTAGATAGCAGCCAGATGCCTAAGGAAGGCATCCGGCTGCTATCTCAGCCATCGGGTCCCCGTCACAGCAGCGCGGGGACCCGATGGCAACCCCTTCCGACTGCCCGCATCGCATGTGCCGCGGTCAGCGCTGACCGCGGCACATGAATGGTTAATGCGCCGGCATCTGTGTTTTCACCGATGCTGGCGCATTCCTCAGGGGTCCGGCACCTGGGCACAGCCGGACCCCCGACTCTGATTGGGCGGGTGCAGCTCTTGCACCCTCCCGATCAGCGCTCAGTAATAGTACGGCGCTGGGTGTTTAGCACCTTGCCGCAGCGCCGTACTATTACGGCGCTGGTCGCCAAGGGGTTAAACAGAACCCTGAGACTATCACAGAGCAGGTGCATTTATACGGAGACTTGATTACACACAGGTGGATTCTATTTATCTTCATCAGTCATTTAGGACAACATTGGATCATTCAGAGATCCTCATTGAACTTCTGGAGTGAGTTTTCTGAACTGAAAGTAAATGGGCCGAATAATTTTGCACTTTTCAGTTTTATTATTACAAAAAAAGTTTAAATGATCCAATAAATTTCGTTCCACTTCACAATTGTGACCCACTTGTTGTTGATTCTTCACCAAAAATTTAAAATGTTATATCTTTTTGTTTGAAGCCTGAAATGTGGCAAAAGGTTGAAAAGTTTCAGGGGGCCGAATACTTTCGCAAGGCACTGTATCTGTACTATTGATTTATGCAAAGTTTGTTTATAGTTCTCACTTAAACATTCATCATATATGAAGGAGTCGGGAGTCAGAATGAGGGGAAATTGAGGAGTCAGAGTTAGAATCGGGGCTTTGGCTTACCAACTCCACAGTCCTGCTAAAAACCTCAGTACTATTTCCCATATATTGTGTACTAGCAGAAGGACCCGGCTTCGCCTGGGTGTATTTAATATATTTCATTTAATGTTTCTGTGTGTCGTTGCAGAGAGAAAGTCAGTGCAGCTGACAGAAGTTGATTTTTACCTTCGTTTTTTCAATCCCCATTGGCTGTGGAGTGGGAGGGGGCGTGACCTGACCAGGATGGGGGCGTGGTTTAGCGGGACCTGGGTGGGGGGGTTGCTTTTAAGTCCTTCTTTTGAGGGTGGCCTGAATTACAGGTCAATGCCATGGTAATTTATAAGGACACGCAATGGGTAGCAGTGGAAGAAAACATCTTTTATCACTACTGAACAGTCAGTCTAAAACACAAGTTATATTTCTGGCAATCGGAATACCCTTTTAAAAGTGTCATACACAGCGCTCTGCCCCTTTAAAGCAGTGAAGAGAAATGGCTGGGTTGTTATTTACATGAGATCCTCAGCTGGCTGCTAATTACCTGGCTGGGTTGTTATGGAAACCTGTGTGTATGTGGAGAAAATGGCAGTCGGGATTTGAAGTGAAAGGCTCCCAGGCTAATATTGGCTAATGGAGGTCATATTTTGGGAATATCTCAGGAACGGTACGTCCTAGAAAGCTGAGACCCGGTCTAAAACCTTCCCGGACACCTGATGTACCTGTGTGCCGAATTTGGTGAAAATCGGTCCAGTAGTTTGGTCGCGCATAGAGGACAGACAGACACTCATTTTTATATACATACTAGCAGAAAGACCCGTTCATTTAATGTTTCTGTGTGTCGTTGCAGAGAGAAAGTCAATGCAGCTGACAGAAGTTAATTTTTACCTTCAATTTTTCGATCCCCATTGGCTGCGGAGTGGGAGGGGGCATGACCTGTCGGGGGCGTGGTTTACCGGGACCTGGGGGTGGGGGGTTCTTTTAGGTCCTTCTTTTCAGGGTAGCCTGAATTATAGTTCAATGCCATGGTAATTTGAGGAAACACATTGGGCAGCAGTGGAAGAAAACATTGCTTCGCACGGGTATATTTAATCTATTTCGTTTAATGTTTGTGTGTGTGTCATTGCAGAGAGAGAGTCTCCTTCCCACCCATTCCTGTAGCTGACAGAAGTTGATTTTTACCTTCATTTTTTCAATCCCCATTGGCTGCAGAGTGGGAGAGGGCATGACCTGACCAGGGGCGTGGTTTAGCGGGACCTTGTGGGGGGGTTGCTCTTAAGTCCTTTTAGTGGAAGAAAACATCTTTTATTACTACTGAACGGTAGTAGTCTAATATTAGTCTATTTCATCTAATGTTTCTGTGTGTTGTTACAGAGAGAAACTCACCCTCCCACCCCTGCAGCTGACAGAAGTTTATTTTTACCTTCATTTTTTCAATCCCAATTGGCTGCGGAGGGGGAAGGGGGCGTGGCCTGACAGAGTTGGGGTGTGGCTTAGTGAAACCTGGAGCAGGTGTTGTAAGTCCTTCTTTTGAGAGTGGTGTGAATCACAAGTCGGTGCCATGGTAATTTATGAGGACACGCAATGGGTAGCAGTGGAAGATTTACTACTGAACAGTCATAGTCTAAAATTAGTCTAAAACATAAGTTATATTTATGGAAACCGGAATACCCCTTTAATAGTATCATCCACAGCGCTCTGCCCCTTTAAAGTATTGAATAGAAATGACTGGATTGTTACCTGAGATCCTCAGCTGGCTGCTAATTACCTGGCTGTGTTGTTATGGAAACCTGCCCTCCATGTGTGTGTCTGTGCAGAGAATGGCAGTTGGGGTTTAAAACCAATGCTGTCAGGCTAATATTGGCAAATGCAGGTCATATTTTGGGAATATCTTGGGAACGTTATGTCCTAGAGAGATAAGACCTGGTCTAAAACGTTCCCGGGCACCTGATGTACCTGTGTGCCGAATTTGGTGAAAATCAGTCCAATAGTTTGGTCGCGCATAGAGAACGGACAGACAGACAGAAACTCATTTTTATAATATTAAGAGACTAGCAGAAGGACCCGGCTTTGCACGGGTATATATAATCTATTTCATTTAATGTTTGTGTGTGTCATTAAAAGATATTGACAGTATCCCCCATAACAGTTACCTGTACAGCAACCCGCCCCCTTAGCAGTGAACCCCACATCCTCCCATAATAGTGACCTGCAGTACCCCGCCCCCTTAACAGTGAACTTCACAGCCCCGCACCCCTTAACACGGATCCCCCCACAGTGCCCCGCCTCCTTTAAATAGGACCTCCATAGCAGCCCATCCCCTTAACTTTGACCTTCACAGCAGCCGCCCCTTTAAAAGTGAGTTTCACAGCACCCCACTCCCTTGACATTTACTGCCTCAGGGGCCCACCTGCTTAACAATGACCTCTACAGCACCCCGCCCCTTAGCACTGACTTCCATAGGGGCCGTCTCCTTATCTGTGACCCCCACTGTTCCTTGCCCCCTTAACTGAGACCTCCACAGCACCCGTCCCTTTAACAGTGACTGCCACAGTACCCCGTTCCCTTAACAGTGTTAAGGCAACAGGGTACTGCGAGGTCAGTGACCTCCACAGCAGCTGCCCTTTAAAAGTGGCCCCTGCCACGTTAACAAAAAACTCCATAGTGCCTACCCCTTTACCAGTGACCTCCACAGTGGCCTACTCACTTCACAGTAACATCCACAGTGAATGCCCCTTTAGTAGTGGCCCCTGCCCCCTTACAAGTGACCTCCACAGCGCCCTGACCCTTTAAGGCTATGGCTACATAACTACATGTGTCGCGCAACATTTTGTAGCACCAATGTCGTGCAACAATTTTTATAATGATAGGCTATGGTGTCGGACTGCGACATGCGACATGCTGCGACTAACACGACAGTCGCAAAAAATCCAACTAAGATGGATTTTATTGAAACTGTCGCAGTAGCAGCATGTCGCATGCCGTAGTGCAACACCATAGACTATCATTATAATAATTGTTGCACGACATTGGTGCAACATCAATGTCGCGCGACACATGTAGCAGTGTAGTTGTGTCCTATGTGTCATGCAGCCCTAGCCTAAAGCTAACATACAGCAGTGAAGAAGAATGGCTGGGTTGCTATGGAAACCTGGAGTAAATCTGTGTGCATGTGTGTAGGAAGCAGGCTACGCCAAGGCCTGTGGGAGGTAAGCACTGAATTGTGTTTTGGGGAGATATTTACCCGAGTTCCTCAGCTAGCTGCTAATTACATCTCATTACCAGCCTGGTTACTACACAAAGCGAAAACCTATTTCCCAAGTCTTTCTTGTTCTCACCCATATTCCTCTGCCCTACCCCTGGCTCGGTTGTTATGGAAACCTGCAGTAAAATTGTATGTATGTGGAGACTAAGGACCTGCGAGCTTCTATTGGCTGATATCGGATATGTGAAGAGAATGGCAGTTGGGATTTGAAGAGAAAGGCTCCCAGGCTAATGCAGGTCTAAGGACCTGCGAGCTTCTATTGGCCGATATCGGACATGTTTCCGTGTGTATGTGGAGAGAATGACAGTTGGGATTTGAAGAGAAAGGCTCCCAAACTAATATAGTTCATATTTTGGGAATATCTCGGGAACATTAAGTCCTAGAGAGCTGAGACCCGGTCTAAAACCTTCCCGGACACCAAATGTACATGTGTGCTGGATTTGGTTTAGATTGGTCCAGTAGTTTGGTCGCGCATAAAGAACAGACAGACAGAAACTAATTTTTATATTTATAAGAGACTAGCAAAAGGACCCGGCTTCGCCTGGGTATATTTCATTTGATGTTTCTGTGTGTCGTTGCAGAGAGAAAGTCAATGCAGCTAACTGAAGTTGATTTATACCTTCATTTTTCAATCCCCATTGGCTGCGGAGTGGGAGGGGGCATGGCCTGACCGAGTTGGGGGCGTGACTTAGCGAGACCTGGGGCGGTGGTTTTAAGTCCTTCTTTTGAGGTTGGTCTGAATTACAGGTCAATGCCATGGTAATTTATGAGGACACGCAATGGGTAGCAGAGGAAGAAAACATCTTTTATTACTACTGAACGGTCGTAGTCTGTATTTCATCTATTTCATCTAATGTTTCTGTGTGTCGTTGCAGAGAGAAAGTCAATGCAGCTAACAGAAGTTGATTTTTACCTTCAGTTTTTCAATCCCCATTGGCTGCGGAGTGGGAGGGGGCGTGACCGGGGGCATGGTTTAGCGAGACCTTGGGGTCGGTTGCTTTTAAGTCCTTCTTTTGAGGGTGGTCTGAATTAAAGGTCGATACCATGGTAATTTATGAGGACACGCAATGGGTAGCAGTGGAAGAAAACATCTTTTGTTATTACTGAACAGTCGTAGTCTAAAATTAGTCTATTTCATCTAATGTTTCTGTTTGTCGTTGCAGAGAGAAATTCACCCTCCCACCCAGTTGATTTTTACCTTCATTTTTTCAATCCCCGTTGGCTGCGGAGTGGGGGGGCGTGGCCTGACAGAGTCAGGGGCGTGGCTTAGCGAGACCTGGGGTGGGGATTTTAAGTCCTTCTTTTGAGGGTGGCCTCAATTACAGGTCGATGCCATGGTAATTTATGAGGACACGCAATGGGTAGCAGTGGAAGAAAACATCTTTTATTACTACTGAACTGTCTTAGTCTAAAACATAAGTTATATTTCTGGTAACCGGAATACCCCTTTAACTGCCCTGACGATGTCGTGGCTTAATGGTGGAGCAGGGAGCCAATGGTTCCCTGCTTCACAATTACAATCAGCTGTGCTGTGGGCCCAGGTATGCCGGGTGCTGACGCCGGCCTGCTGCTGATCAGCATGATTACAAATATTTATTTTTTTTTATATTCACTATGTTTAAAAAATTAAAATTTCTTTGTCTTACCATACCCGTACCTTTTTATTTTTCCATTGACTGTTTGATGGCTTGTTTTTTTGAGGCAAGCTGTAGTATTTTTTGGTACTTTTTTGGGGTACATACAAAATTTTGATTTATTTTTTTGTACAAATAGACAACCAACTATAGACAATAGCGCCATATATTCAAGTGAAAACCGTAAAAAACGGATATGGTGCAAAGAAAATAGTTCCAAAAAGTAACTGTACAAGCTCCCAAAGAATTACTGAAAAATAGTCTATATAGGACACACAGAGCCAAAAAAGTACTATAAAAATATAATAATCTTTATTATGTCACATCATATAAAATCACATGCGTTTAAAATATAAAAATCCATTCTATAGGGAAGAGGTGGCAGATGAAAAAACCCCAGCCCACACCGCAAAAACTGGATTTTATAAGCAGTGAAAATGTAATACAGAAAGGATACAGCCAAATATTTGATTTACATATAATAATAAGGTAAGAAAATGGCCTAAAATCAGGCTCATGAGATCACATGTATTAAGTATACATAGCTGACAATCACAAAGCTTTACCAAAGAAACATGATATGGAAACCAGGGATGGCGCCATCACTGTGGATTGCGCCTAATAAACCCCAATTGGCCAATCAGAGCCGACCCTACATCATATTATTAATCATATTCACCTGCTTCCCACGTGGGAGAAAGGGCAGCCGGGTCAGCATCTGCTATAAATCGCGCCTCCCCCCCTACAGGCGTCACATCACAGAAACGGGCGGTCACGTGATGAAATCACATGACTCGCCACATAGTGACATAGAGACGCCTGGACGGAGGTATCGCGTAAGCAGCGTCGGCCCGGTACACTCATATAAGAAAACCAGCACATAAGTGGACGCTAGCTCTAGTGGTGGAAAATGAGAATTGCATCTCAAATACTATTACATGAAAAGAAGAAGAGAATATCCGCAAATACCAAAGTATGTAAATGAGTTACAACCAGGGGTGGATTAAGGATCCCATGGGCCCTGGGCAGTTTATAATGCATGGGCCCCTGCCCCGCCCCCACACGCTCCACCCCTGCCCCGCCCCCACACGCTCGACCCCTGCCCCGCCCCCACACACATTTTGCCTCCTTAAAAAAAAATAAACGCAACTAAACAGACCAAATCTTGAGCAGCCAGCTTTAACGAACAGAAAGGACAGATTGTCAGCTCAGTGCATTACAACTCACCGCTCAGAAGCTTGCCACATCATAACTCAGTGGCCATGAACTATACAGGTGATGCATTGCTTATGACTATGCACATGGGGTTTTTTGCTGTATCTATACATATTTATATTGTCTTCATGCTATAATACCTATAGATGCAGCATATTATATAAGTTCTACAGCAAGGCCTTATGCTGTGTGAAGTGTATTAAGGCAGCACCAGGCCAGGCTTGCAGGCTAATGTATTTACCCTATGCTTCTATATGTATTATAGCCTGAGTGCTATCTGTTAATACAAGCAGAATAGGGTTAAATAGGTTACCTAGCAAGCCTGGCCTAATGCTGCCATAATACGCTTCACACAGCATAAGGCCTTGCTGGAGAACTTATATAATATGCTGCATCTATAGGTAATGAAGGGTTAAGCCTAAGGGCTATCTTTAAAAAGATTACTCACCAAGGCCTTATGCTGTGTTTTTACCATATTGAGGCAGCATAAGGCCTTGCTGGGTAACCTATTTAACCCTATGCTGCATCAATAACTAATATAGCCTAAGGGCTATCTTTAGATACAAGCAGCATAGGGTTACAAAGGTTACTCACCAAGGCCTTTTGCTGCCTCAGTATGGTAAAAACACAGCATAAGCAGGGTTGCCAACCTTTCTTTCAAATTTTTCTGGACAACTGGACCAAAATTTACGGACAGCCCAGAATTTTTACGGACATAAGCCACACACCCTTTTGTAGAGGACACACCTCTTTTTAAAGGACACACCCCTTTCCACGCCCTCAAAATGCCCTTGAATTAAAGACACCACAGAATAAAAAAGAATTGTTCAGTAATTAAAAATAAAATATGGCAGCAGCATATGGAAAAAAATCCACAATTCTCAGCTGTTCCATCCCTGCTTCTAGTCTGAGTGCTTTGTTTATATGGCTGCAGTGATAATGCCTATGACACGCTGGACTTTCTGGCATCATTTCTGCTGCCATGTCAACAAAGACTGACAGGGACGTGACCGGCAAGTGTGCACATCTGTCATAGTGCTGGTGATGTGCACACTGATGTACAGGTGTATGGCATGTGTCCACTCCAGCCAGTCCTCAGCATTAGACCACTGACTGGTGATTGGCTGCAGCAGTAACATACCATATACCCCGCTGCAGTTAGTTAACAGCTGCAGAAAATGGCATTGAAGGAATAGGTGAGACATATTTGGATGGACATTACATTCACCAATACCAAACACACAAGATGATACAGCACCACATACCTCTTAAGTCCAGTGACGTCTTCCTGATGTAGAAGTTCTCTTTTCTCATCTTCTCTGTTTTGCCCAAACCGCCATGATGAGTTCTTTCAGCCACTTCTTCTCTCTGCAGAGTTTGCCACAAAGACACCTTAGATTACCCAATTTTCTATCCTCCTGATGCCCCAACAGTGTTATCCTGCTGCTACCCCCAATACTGTGCCCGTCATGCTCCCCAATGTCCCTAGATATTATACTGTAGAAATAACAGTGCCATATAGGTGGGCCCCCCATAGTAACAGTGCTCTCCAAAGTCCCACTAATACTAATAATTCTCTCGCAGAGTGCCCCAATAGTGATAATGCTTCACGAGTAGCCCTTTTAGCAGACGTGCCCTCCATATTGTACCAAATAATGATAACACCCCCAATAGTACCCCTCGTAGTAGTAATAATTCCCTAGAATAGAAATAATTTTTCTCATAGTGCCTCCAGTAGTGCTCCCAGAAATGATAAGGCCCCGCTAGCATGTTCCCAGCAATTATAATACCCCTTATAGTGCCCCTAGTAGTTTAGATAGTCTCCTTTAGTGCCCCAATAGTTCAGATGGCCTCCTGTAGTGTCCCCGGTAGATTAGAATGCCCCTTTAGTGCCCCCACTAGTTTAGATGGCCCCCTGTAGTGCACCAGTAGTTTAGATGGACCCTGTAATGTCCCCAGTAGTTCAGATAGACCCCTGTAGAGCCTCCAGTAATTTAGATGGCCACTTTTAGTGCACCAGTAGTTTAGATGGACCCTGTAATGCCCCCAGTAGTTTAGATAGCCCCCAGTAATGCCTCACAGTCATTTAGATGGCCCCTGTAGTGCCCCAGGAATTTAGATAGGCCCTATATAGAGCTCTGTCATTTCAAAAATTATAATACCCTTTATAGTACCCCGTCATTATAATGCCCCCAGTAACTTAAACCCTCCCCTATAGTTCGTCCAGCAGCCTAACAGCCAAGAGCCCCCCCCCCCCCGGGCGCCTTGTTGCCTTTACTTGCCTTGCCTAAGCCTTTTGCAACACATTGACTGCACCTGCGCAGTGCGCCCGCGGCCCGCATCTGCTCTCCAGTCTCCACTGGTCCGCACGCACCGCCCTCGGCATCAGCAGTGGCGCTGACAGCCCACCCAGCCCCTGCCTCCACCTCCAGGTAATTACATTTACTAGGATCCTTGCATGCTTATGTTACGGCGCATCGGCCCGCCCTCTCAGAGCGGCCAGGGAGAGCCGGCAGAACTTTTCATTGCAATACCCGAAGTCTGTACGCCTAATTGCGTACGCAGTACAGACTTTTTTACAGGTTTTCAGCACTAAAATTCACGGACGCTGTTTTTTTCTGCCGGACGCTACGGATGGCAGAGAAAAACAACGATTTTTTGCGGACTGTCCGTAAATTTACGGACGGTTGGCAACCCTGAATCCGGCCTGTGCCCCCCCCCAGGAGGCTGGGCCCCGGGCGGTTGCCCAGATTGCCCTCATTATAATCCGCCTATGGTTACAACAGTTGTAAAACTGTATACATATGTATATAAACCTCATGTATTATGTATATTTGATATAAGAGAAAAAGAAAAGGAAGAGAAGAGAGAGAGAGAGAGAGAAAAAAAGGAGGGAAAAGGAAAAAAGAACAAAGGGGAGAAGGAACAGAAGAGAGAAAACAGAGAAGAAAATGAGAAACAATACCCATATGCAAAAATATTTAATTGTATACTTTGATGTGTGATAATAAATACATTTCAAAAATACACATATTAAAAATGATGTATAATCAATGTTCAAAGACAAATAATATCAAAATACAAAAGTACACAAAGATATATAAAAAAAATTATAAAAAATATAATAAACAGGATACAGTTCTTGCATGTCCAAAAAAGTGGAGGCGTAGGAATGCAGTCCATTTCATCCCCTGAATATAATGAGGGTTCCCAAAGAAGGCCAATATACAGTCATGGCCAAAAGTTTTGAGAATGATACAAATATTAATTTTTACAAAGTCTACTGCTTCAGTTTTTATAATGGCAATTTGCATATACTCCAGAATGTTATAAAGAGTGATCAGCTTAACAGCAATTACTTGCAAAGTCAATATTTGCCTAGAAAATGAACTTTATCCCCCAAAACACATTTCAACATCATTGCAGCCCTGCCTTAAAAGGACCAGCTAACATTGTTTCAGTGATTGCTCCATTAACACAGGTGTGGGTGTTGATAAGGACAGGGCTGGAGATCAATCTGTCATGATTAAGTAAGAATGACACCACTGGACACTTTAAAAGGAGGCTGGTGCTTGGCATCATTGTTTCTCTTCTGTTAACCATGGTTATCTCTAAAGAAACACGTGCAGTCATCATTGCACTGCACAACAATGGCCTAACAGGGAAGAGTATCGCAGCTAGAAAGATTGCACCTCAGTCAACAATCTATCGCATCATCAAGAACTTCAAGGAGAGAGGTTCCATTGTTGCCAAAAAGGCTCCAGGGCGCCCAAGAAAGACCAGCAAGCGCCAGGACCATCTCTTAAAAGTGTTTCAGCTGCGGGATCGGGCTACCAGCAGTGCAGAGCTTGCTCAGGAATGGCAGCAGGCAGGTGTGAGTGCATCTGCACGCAATGTGAGGCGGAGACTCTTGGAGCAAGGCCTGGTCTCAAGGAGGGCAGCAAAGAAGCCACTTCTCTCCAGAAAAATCATAAGGGATAGACTGATATTCTGCAAAAGGTACAGGGAGTGGACTGCTGAGGACTGGGGTAAAGTCACTTTCTCTGATGAATCCCCTTTTCGATTGTTTGGGACATCTGGAAAACAGCTTATTCGGAGAAGACGAGGTGAGCGCTACCACCAGTCTTGTCTCATGCCAACTGTAAAGCATCCTGAAACCATTCATGTGTGGGGTTGCTTCTCAGCCAAGGGAATCGGCTCTCTCACAGTCTTGCCTAAAAACACAGCCATGAATAAAGAATGGTACCAGAATGTCCTCCGAGAGCAACTTCTCCCAACCGTTCAAGAGCAGTTTGGCGATCAACAATGCCTTTTCCAGCATGATGGAGCACCTTGCCATAAAGCAAAGGTTGGCTCAGGGAACAAAACATAGAGATTTTGGGTCCATGGCCTGGAAACTCCCCAGATCTTAATCCCATTGAGAACTTGTGGTCAATCATCAAGAGACGAGTGGACAAACAAAAACCTACAAATTCTGACAAAATGCAAGCATTGATTGTGCAAGAATGGACTGCTATCAGTCAGGATTTGGTCCAGAAGTTGATTGAGAGCATGCCAGGGAGAATTGCAGAGGTCCTGAAGAAGAAGGGTCAACACTGCAAATATTGACTTGCTGCATTAACTCATTCTAACTGTCAATATAAGCTTTTGTTACTCATAATATGATTGCAATTATATTTCTGTATGTGATAAAAACATCTGACAAACACACATAAAAACCAGAGGGCAGCAGATCATGTGAAAATAGAATATTTGTGTCATTCTCAAAACTTTTGGCCATGACTGTAGAGATGTAACAAGCTATAGAAAAGAAAAATAAACAATAACAGTAAAAGAAACTAAATGACCCCAAAACAATTCTTACATTGGGATGTTTTGCTACAGCATTCACTATGTATAATAGCATAATATTTTTATAGCTTGGACATTTTTGTATGTGACAAGACCAGATAGGTTAGTTTTTTTATTCTAATATTTGTATGTTTATACATTTTTAAAAACTTTATTATACTTTTTACTTTTCTAGTCTCCCTAGGGGACTTGAACATGCAATTGTAATTTTACTTACATACTATTACATCTTACAGAGGCAAGAGTGTAATAGGAGTCCTAACGTGACAGGCCTGGGAGCCTTCACAAGGGCCCCCATCTGTCATGACAACTGCTTATCGTGGGGGATAAAGGTACTATGGGCCTGACAGAGGGCATCTGCCAACCTGGTAACTGCAGGTAGATGTCAGCCATGTGACCTCGCCAACAACCACTATGCATGTTCCATACAGTCCCTCCACACCAACGATGTACTGTTATGTTATGCTGCATTTAAGGATTAAGACTATTCTTGACATAAATGGTTACATCACCACCCTTGTTTCTATTTCTATTTCTATTCTATTCTATTCACCCTTGTTTCTATAAAGTCATACCTGGATTTATGATGTACAGGAAAGACTGTACATCATAAATCCAGGTATGACTTTTTCCCAGTGTTCACAATTCTTGAACGATAAAACATAATTAATACAGCTAGCACCCTTTGATCTGATTACAGCAGGTAAAAAGACAGGCCAGCACACATTAATACCACTATAATAAAAACGTATTATCCTTTAAACAATCTCGAGCCAGGCAGTCCAAACATTTAGGGTTTTGCTACAAGGCAATCTTGCGGGGTTGGATTTTTTGCAATTCCTGGGTCGGTGTTGTTGGAAATGTGCGAGCTGGACTGTGACCTCATTCATGTCTATAGCTGCCCTGCTACACTTTGATACTTGGGCACGACACCAAATACTTATTCCAGAGGTGTTTTTCCTACCTAGCCTACAACATAGGTGGAAAACAGAAGTTAGTATTGCCGTCTCTAATTAGCCTGGGATCTGTTCTTCCACAGATAGCACAGCTATAAGCAAATCCAGCATTTAGGCGCCCAGGGCAGACTGGGAACTTAGTGGCCCTGGTAAAGAACCTAAAAGTGGCCCCATGTTGTAGGAGGGTCTAAACTGACAGAAGACAGGGCAACACCATAGTGCAGAACAAAATACCACCCCAGCAGAACCAAATACCACATTGCAGCACAGACTACTGCCTCAGCAGAATCGGACCACGCTAAAAGCATCAGATCTTTATGTAACTGGCTGGTGACCAAGAGGAGGGCTTGGGTGGCCCTCTGGGCATCGGCCCACCAGGAAATTTCCCTGTAGGGTCTATGGCCAGTCCACCCATGGTTGTGCCTCATCTACAAACTTCCCTTTAAAGATAGATATTATCTCATAATGCCTCTTCTTATGTTACTAATAATGTATATCTTGATAGAATGCCAATTAAGCATCTTCTATAGTGAAGTCCAGCATGATCTGATAAATTAAAAACTTCACAGCATGGAAAGAGTTGTAATTTCACAAACTGCTACACACACACAATCATCCACACCAATAGCAAATGTAGGATTGGACTGAACAGACAACAAAGCCCTGGCCAGGTCCTGCCATTAACAAATGCTTTTGTTTACTAGATTTGCCCTGTCGGCAATGGATATGGAGCAACGTGACTATGATTCTCGTACAGCACTGCATGTAGCATCTGCAGAAGGTATGTAAATCTTTCATTTATAGTGTACTAGCTGAAGGACCTGGCTTCGCCCGGGTATATTTAATTTATTTCATTTACTGTTTGTGTGTGTCTGTCGTTAAAAGATATCGAGAGTGACCTCTACAGTGGCCCACCCCTTTAACAGTGACCTCTACAGTGGCCCGCCCCTTTAACAGTGACCTCTACAGCAGCCTGTCCCTTTAACAGTGATCTCTACAGCTGCCCACCCCTTTAACAATGAACTCTACAGCAGCCTGACCCTTTAACAGTGACCTCTACAGCAGCCCGCCCCTTTAACTATGACCTCTACAGCAGCCCACCCCTTTAACAGTGACCTCTACAGCAGCCCGCCCCTTTAACTGTATCCTCCACAGCAGCTAGAGTGGCCACTGTCTTCACCCCAGAAAGCCAGACCTCACCAGACATTCCCCCAAATGTGAAACAGCGCCCCCAGTTCCCATGAAGACACACAACTAAACATGAGGCCACGCCCCCTGCCTCCGTGAAGACATGGAGGAGAAGCTGTCTGAGTGTGAGCTACTGAAAAGGTAGACATCCCTGTGTCTGTCCAGGCACTGCGTCAGACGGAGAACAGGTAGCCAGAAAACTGGACTGTCCAGCTTAAAGCCGGACATCTTGCCACCCTAACATCAGCCTGGCCCTAGGGTGGCCAGAGGTCTTGTTTAATGCTGGACAGTCTGGCTTTCAGACTCCCTGTCCTCTGTCATGCGCAGGGCCTGGATGGACACAGGGATGTCCTTTTGAACAGCTCACTCTCAGCAGCACACTGTGAGGTCTGAGCATGAGCTGCAAGGAGAAAGTCACCCTCCCCCCACCCCTGCAGCTGACAGAAGGCGATTTTTACCTATATTTTTAATCCTGGTCAAATGCGGCATGGAAGGGGCGTGGCCTGACTGAGTAAGGGGCGTGACTTAGTGGGATCTGGGGGTGGTGCTTTTAAGTCCTTCTTTTGACAGTGGCCTAAATTACAGGTCGATGCCATAGTATTTTAGGAGGAAGGTGGGTAGCAGTGGAAGAAAACATCTTTTATTACTACTGAACGGTAAATATGTGAAATTTACATTATATGAGGTAATGATTGATGATGAGTTAGTCTAAAACATAAGTTATAGTAACTGGAATACCCCTTTACCATTGTCATCCACAGTGCTCTGCCTCTTTAATGCAGACCTACAGCAGTGAACTGGCTAGGTTGTCATAGAAACCTGGTGTGTGGAGACTGCCTGAGCTTCTATTGGCTGATAAGGGTCATGTGACCAGGCTACTATTGGCTAATGCATTTTTTGGGAATATCTCAGGAACTGTACGTCCTGGAGAGCTGAAAACTGTTCTAAAACCTTCCCGGACGCCTGATGTACATGTGTGCCCAATTTTGTGATTGTAACTGCAGCGGTGCGGATTCCTTTAGTGAACACACACACACACACACATACACTCAGCTTTATATATTAGATCTGTTAATATATAGAGGCACATATTAAAATTCAATAGCAGATGTAGTTGTTCTCCATCACTCCTTTAGTAAAGGTAATATCAAGGTCGGGATCCTCCCCGTCCCCCAGACTGCTAACACCGGACAGGAAGAACCTGTAGAGCTTAGCAGTCTGTGCTGTGAATATCCATTTACCCTTTCACTGCCAGGGGTTTTGGGACATTTTGCATCTTTGGTAGCCAGGACAATTTTTGCAGTTTTGATTATACAAATAAGACCTAAATTAATAAATTAAAAAACCATACTAAAACCCCAAATCCATAAATTTTCTGAAAATAGACACCTCGAACATTGTCAAAATGCCACTCAGCATTTTATGCAATTTTGGTTCAAAATGCATCAAAAGTTTTCAGAAAAATTGCAAAAAAGTTGCTATTAGTGGATAAAAGTTCAATCATTGCATACATACCACTTAGACCTAAATGTACATGTACATATCTTCAGGAAATCACCAAAACTGGAATAACCAAAAATCTAGAAAGATAGAAATTTAACAAAAAAAGAAAGAAAGAAAACGGTAACAACCTATAAATACAGCAATTATACTAATTGAAAAGTAGACAACTTGATTATTTCAGTTGTTTTATCCGGCTGTTGACAACCATGTCCACCTTCATGTAACTTTGTGACAAACTGGGAATATTACAAATTAATTCAAATACAAATCAAATTACATCAAAACAAACATCCAAGCAGAAGTTAGCACATAAAAACAATGCAAATGTCATATATTAATGCTTTCAGCCTCTGAGGTTTTTTCATTTTTGCATTTACGTTTTTTACGGCCTGCCTCTGGGGCCATAACTTTTTTATTTCACATAGTCGTACGAGGGCTTGTTTTTTGTGGGACAAGCTGCAGTTTGTATATCCACATTTATTATTGCATACAATATAGTGAGGAGCTGCAAAAAAAATTCCAAATTCGGGAAAAAAAATTGGGGGAAAAAAATTCAATTCTGCAACAGTTTTATGGGTTTTGTTTTTACGGCGCTAAAGCTGAGCAGTTAATTGCATTCTCCAGGTCAGTACTACTACAGTGATACCACATATGTATAGTTTTTCTTGTGTTTTTATACTGAAAAAAAATAAACACCCAGGAGGTGTATTTTTGTGTGTTTTTTTTATTTTAATTTAATAATTTCCCCTCTTTTTTGGATACTTTATTTTCATAGGGAACTATAACAAGTAATCATTAGATTGCTTCTCTCATGCAGCACTCCAATGTACTAGCTGTAGAGGTCACTGTTAAGGGGACGGACCCTGTGGAGGTCACAGTTAAGGTGGCGGGGATCTGTGGTGGTCAGTGTTGAGGGGGTACGGTGCTGTAGAAGTCATTGTTAAGGGGGCAGGCTCTGTAAAGGTCACTGTTAAGGGGTGGACCACTGTGCAGATTACTATTAAGGGGCAGGGCACTGTAGAGGTTACTTATAAGGGGATGGGACATTGTGGGGTGACTGTTAAAAGGACGGGCCACTGTGTAGGTCAGTGTAAAGGGGACAGGGCATTGTGGAGGTCACAGTTAAGGGGAAGGGGTTCTGTGGAGGTCACTGTTAAGGAGGCGGGCTGTTGTGGAGGTCACGGTTAATAAGGCGGCATACTTTGGAGGTGACTGTTAAGGGAACGAGGTGCGTGGATGTTATTGTTAAGGGATTTCTGTCTGTCTGTTGTCTGTCTGTTCTTTATGCATGGCCAAATGACTAGACTGTTATGCATTAAATTTGGCACATAGGTACATCAGGTGTCCAGGAAGGTTTTAGACCGGGTCCCAGCTCTCTAGGACATACCATTCTTATTCCCAACAAATGCAAATATGGCACCATCACATGACCTACATGAGCCGATTGAAGCCCAGATGCCTTTTACTCATAACCCAACTGCCATACACATGGTCACATGACTTTTATCAGCCAATAGAAGCTTGCTGGTACTTTAGTCTCAACATACAGTTTTACACCAGGTTTCCATAACAACACAGTCTTTTTTCTTCACTGCTATAGGTCACCTTTAAAGGGGCACTGTGGATGACAGTGTTAAGTGAGCGGAGTGCTGTGGATGTCACAATTAAGGGGTCAGGCTGCTGTGGAGGTCATAGTTAAGGGGATGGTCCTCTATATAGGTCACTGTTATGGGGGTGGGGTGCTGTAGAGGTTACTGTTATGGGGGCAGGGTGTTGTGGAGGTCACATTTTAAAGGAACAGAGTGTTGTGGAGGTCACTGTTAAGGGGTTGCGTTATTGTGGACATCACTGTTAAGGAGATGGGGTACTGTGAAAGTCACCAATAAAGTGGCAGCCACTGTGGAGGTCACTGTTAAAGGGGAGGGCACTTTGAAGATTGCTGTTAAGAGGGCAGGGCACTGTGGAGGTCACTGTTAAGGGGCGGAACTGTGGAGGTTAATATTAAGAGGACAGGGGACTGTGGAGGTCACTATTAAAGGGGCAGCTGCTGTGGAGGTCACAGTTAAGGTTTTGGGGTACTGTGGAAGTTACCGTTAAAGGCGTGGTCACTGTGGAGGTCTCTGTGAAGGGGCCAGGGAACAATGGAGGTCACTGTTAAGGGGGCAGAGTGGAGGTCACCATTAAAGGAGCGGGGCAGAATGAGGGGGTCAGTTTTAAGCGGACAGGCAGCGGTGAAGGTCATAGTTAAGGGGTGGGGTGCTGTGGAGGTCAATGTTAAGGAGGCAGGGCCCTGTGGAGGTCACTTTTAAGGGGTAGATTGCTATGGAGGGTCATTGTTAAGGGGGCGGGCCTCTGTGGAGGTCTTTGTTAGGGGAGCTGGTTGGGTGCTGTGGAGGTCACATTTTTAGGGGTAGGGCACTGTGGTGGGGGGGATCAGCAAACTAAGCTGCAGAAACCAGTGTCAGACAGCTGCTGCCAAGGCCAATAAGATAATGGGTTGCATCAAAAGAGGCATAGATGCCCGTGATGAGAACATAGTCCTGCCACTTTACAAATCACTAGTCAGACCACATATGGAGTACTGTGTACAGTTCTGGGCTCCTGTGAACAAGGCAGACATAGCAGAGCTGGAGAGGGTTCAGAGGAGGGCAACTAAAGTAATAACTGGAATGGGTGGACTACAGTACCCAGAAAGATTATCAAAATTAGGCTTATTCACTTTAGAAAAAAGACGACTGAGGGGAGATCTAATAACTATGTATAAATATATCAGAGGTCAGTACAGAGATCTCTCCCATCATCTATTTATCCCGAGGACAGTGACCATGACGAGGGGACATCCTCTGCGTCTGGAGGAAAGAAGGTTTGTACATAAACATAGAAGAGGATTCTTTACGGTAAGAGCAGTGAGACTATGGAACTCTCTGCCTGAGGAGGTGGTGATGGTAAGTTCACTAAGAGAGTTCAAGAAGGGCCTGGATGTATTTCTGGAGGGTAATAATATTACAGGTTATAGTTACTAGAGAGGGGTCGTTGATCCAGGGAGTTATTCTGATTGCCTGACTGGAGTCGGGAAGGAATTTTTCCCCCTAAAGTGAGGAAAATTGGCTTCTACCTCACAGGGTTTTTTGCCTTCCCCTGGATCAACTTGTAGGAAAACAGGCTGAACTGGATGGACAGATGTCTTTTTTCGGCCTTACAAACTATGTTACTATGTTACTATGTAGTGTTAAGGGGTGGAGTGCTGTGGAGGTCACTGTTAAAGGGGCGGAGTTATATATAGGTCACTGTTATGGGGAATACTGTCAACATCTTTTAACGGCACACCCAAATATTAAATGAAACTATTACCGTGAAAATATAACCGTGCAAAGCTGGGTCATCCTTTCTGTTGTCTGTCTGTTCCTTAAGCACAGCCAAATGACTGGACTAATCTGCACCAAACTTGGCCCATAAGTGCATTGGGTGTCTGGGAAGGTTTTCGTAAAGGTCTCAGCTCTCTAGGACATAGGATTTGTGAGATATTGGCAAAAAATGCCTATAGGATGTCATAGGTTCTTCACTCATATCCTAACTGCCATACACATAGTCACATCACCCTTATTAGCCAATAGAAGCTATGGTAATGTGCACGGAAGACTGGTTGGTAGTGGAAGTCTTCCAGTCCACATAACCTTCCAGGACATGTTTTCCTCTCACCTGAGGAGATCGTAGGTGAGGCCAGCTGGGTTAATCAGGCGGGGATAAACCAACCTGCAGTGTATGAGTCTGAGGAGAGGAACTGACCCTACAGAAGAGGGTTGAAACTTGTGTGGTCTCAGCCAGGAGGGCTGAGGGGCCACGTGGCTATGTGAAGCCGGATCTCTAACCTGTGTTTGTGGACTCATACCTGGTGAGCGGACCAGAGTGTTGGAATCCAATACCGTGTTGGAGAATTGCGTTTTTCTAGGTGAGCTAGAGGATAATATGTGTTAGTTAGAGCCCAGACAGGCAGGTGCTTGTTTTGCTATGTTTTGTGCTGGTGCCAAAGTGTCAAATAAAGCACTATTGGACTTGAAAACCCCTGCCCCTTAACCGTGACCTCTGTGGAGGTCACTGTTAAGGGGCAGGGTGGTATGAAGGTCACTATTAAGGGGCAGGGTGGTATGAAGGTCACTGTTGGGCTGTTGTAGAGGTCACTGTTTAGGGGCAGGTACTGTAGAGGTCACTGTTAAGGGGGTGCAGTGCTTTAGAGGTCAATGATAAGGGGGTGAACAGCTGTGGAGATCACTGTTAAGAGGGTGAGCTGCTGTGGAGGTCACTGTTAAAGGGGCAGGGCGCTGTGATGGTCACTGTTATGAGGAACACTGTGGATATTTTTAACCTCCAAGACAAACATTAAATGAAATAGTCAAAATATACCTGTGCAAAACTGGGTCATTCTGTTAGTCTCATGTATATATAATAATGAATTTCTGTTCATCTGTCTTTTCTTTATGCACGGCTAAACAACCCAACCATTATGCACCAAATTTGGCATGTAGGTAAATCAGGTTCTTTTTTGGATCAAATGATTTTTATTTATTTTCAATATACAAAAAAGTACATACCCTTACAGAAAGAAAACCCCCCACAATCCCACCCCCGCCCCCCTCAGACCCGCAAGCAAGTCAATTATGTATTAACAGTTATTATTATACATTATAACTATATATTTCCGCAGGATCATTTGCTACCCAGTGGCTCCATATTTTTTCAAACTTACTAATGCTTCCCCTCTTCCTGTATACATATTTCTTCATTCTCAAAAGATGCTTCACTCTCACCTGAAATTCCTGCAAAGTGGGCGGTTCAGGGTCAATCCAGTGGTAAGCAATCAGTTTCCGGGCTTGATACAAAAGTCGTATGATAGCTAATTTATGTCCTCCCTCTACTTCCAATGCGCCCACATACCCTAGTATACTTGTCTCCAAGCGTACCTGGAGCCTGCTACTATTCAATCCTACCACATCTCCCCAGTACCTCCATAACCTGGGACAATTCCACATGAGATGAATCAGTCCCGTAGAGGGGACAGCACATCTTGGGCAGTTGTCATCCTGCCTATAACCCATAGTTTTCAGCAGTTTGGGAGTCCTATAGACTCTGTGTATAAGAAGCACTTGCGAGATCCTTTGGGCTTTGCTAACTGCAATATCAATGAAATTTTTTAGAATATCTGACCACTGATCATCTGTCAAATCCGGCACATCTACCCTCCACTTTTCAAGTACCATCATTGGATGCTTTTTATGGTGCTTGTCTAGCAGATAATTATAGTGCATAGATATAACCCCTCGAGTGCCTCCACAAGTACTAGTTAGCTCTATAATAGAATTGGAAGCAGCCGGTTCTACCTTGACAGTTTTCTCTTGGGATTGTATAGCGTGTCTCACCTGTAGATATTGAAAGAAGGAAGAACTAGGCAGGTTAAATTCCTGCTGCAATTGCGAGAATGACTTGAAAACACCATCAGAATATAGCTGTCTAATATACAGTATATTATTCCCTTCTCCTTCCATAGTGCAAATGTTTCAACTTTGTGGAGTTCCGGGTACATATAGCTAGGCCATATAGGAGTAGCTGCTAAATAACCTCCAATCCCTGCCACTGACCTCACTTTCCACCATACCTTATGAATAGTATACAGTAAGGGGTATACAGTACTTTTTCCCAGAAAGGAACCACCCTTCAATGCCTCCAATAGAGAATCTGATTTTAACAGGAACTGCACAATCCGCCCCACTTTATTCAAACGTGAGGACTCTCCCCATCCCCTAATATGCTGCAGTTGGGCTGCCAAATAATAAAGCCATGGATTAGGTAGAGAAAATCCTCCATCTGATTTGGCTCTCTGTAGAGTATCAGTTTTTATACGAGGGATCCCCTTTTTCCAGATCAGGTCTCTGAATATTGCATTCACCTTATGAAATATCCTAAGTGGTATCCACCCCGGGGCGTTGTGGAGCACATATAACAGCTGCGGCATCAATATCATTTTCACAAGATTTGTCCTCCCAATCAGCGATAAAAGTAGCCCAGTCCATACTTGCACCTTACGCTGAAATGCAGTCAGCAACGGCTGTACATTCAGTTTTTCATAATCCCTGGCATTGGGTGTTATCCGAATTCCCAGATACTTTATTTCCCCAACTATCTGTAAGTTTATATTGGGTACCCTTGTTACCGACCCCATGTCTTTAAGAGGCATGAGGGCAGATTTAGCCCAGTTTATAGGAAGGCCCGATAAGGTGCCCGATAAGGTGCCAAAATGATCTATAATTGCCATGGCCTGCGGCAAAGACAGCTGCCAATCTTCTAAAAAAAAGAAGCAGGTCATCTGCGTAGAGAGCTACTTTTTCACATATATTCCCATAAGTAAATCCTTTCATTGATTCTGCTGGCCTTAAAGCAGCTGCCAGAGGTTCGATCGCTATTGCGAATAATAGAGGTGACAGTGGACATCCCTGCCTGGTTCCTCGGAAAAGAGGGAATGACTCAGTTGTATCCAAGAAATGTATTTTCTACCAAATCCCATCCTGCCATTCCACACTGTCAAATGCTTTGGCCGCGTCAAGAGACGCAACCGCCGTATCCAAGGTGTGAACCTGGCCTGCCTGGATATTCAAAAAAAGTCTGCGTATATTGACTGCCGTAGACATATTAGGCATAAAGCCCGCTTGGTCAGAATGAATAAGAGAGGAGACCACCGATGTCCGTCTATTAGCCAACATTTTTGCCAACAACTTCACATCAACTGTGAGCAGTGAAATGGGCCTATACGATTCCGCTAATAATAGATCTTTTCCCTCTTTAGGTAGGACAACTATTATAGCCTGATTCATAGAATCTGGAAGCCGACCCACCCCATCTGCCTCTTCATATACCTCCAACAATTGCGGCAGTAGCTCGGATTTATAAGCAGTAAAAAGCTCCGAAGGAAGGCCATCCACTCCCAGAGATTTATTGTTAGACATTGATTTTAGGGCCTCCTCTAATTCTAAAAGTCTAAGTGGCGCCTCCAATAACTCCCTTTGGTCCTCACTTAACTTCTTTAGCGGAAGCAGTAATAAAAATGGTTCAAGGTCCCTATCCGTTGGGTTGGTTTTAGACTGATACAATGAGGAGTAGAACAAGTTAACAATACGTAATACTTCCTCAGGTTGAGTGCACATCTTCCCTTCTTCGGATCGTAATGCTGCTATGTATGCCGCATCTTGGTGAGATTTGGACATCATAGCTAACATCCTGCCAGCCCTCTCCCCTTCCTCATAGTATTTCTGCTTTTGGAAAAAGCGTTTATTGTCTACTAATGTTAACAGCTGCTCATCCAGGCGCTTTTGCGCCGTCTGCCACCTTATAGCTTTCTCCTCTGACGGATCAACCACATAATCATTTTCAGTCGTTTGTGCTTGCAATTCTAAATCCTCAGTAAGGGTTTTGGTTTTATTCTTAGTTCTGTTAAAGGGGTATTCTCATCTTGCACAATCGGGGCATATCGCTATGATATGCCCCCATCGTCCTATAGGTGCGGGTCCTGCCGCTGGGACCCGCACCTATATCGAGAACGGGGCCCCCAAAGTGAAGAAGTGCGCACCGCGCAAGCGCGGCCCGCTCTCCATTCACTTCTATGCGGCCACCGCAAATAGCCGAGCGCTGGCTCGGCTATCTCCGTCGGCTCCATAGAAATGAATGGGAGCGGTGGCCATGCATGCGCAGTGCGCTCCCATTCATTTCTATGGAGCCGACGGAGATAGCCGAGCCAGCGCTCGGCTATTTGCGGCGGCCCCATAGAAGTGAATGGAGAGCGGGCCGCGCTTGCGCGGTGCGCACTTCTTCACTTCGGGGGCCCCGTTCTCGATATAGGTGCGGGTCCTGCCGCTGGGACCCGCACCTATAGGACAATGGGGGCATATCCTAGCGATATGCCCCCATTGTCCAAGATGAGAATATCCCTTTAACTTCAGCTATCAACAGACCTCTGAGATACGATTTAGCGGTCTCCCATACTATCGCTTTGGTAGCCATGCCTTTGTTTATGTCAAAAAACTCTACCATCTTATAAGGAACACCCTCAATGTCCTCAATGACTTGCAACCAGAAGGGATTGACTCTCCATTGAACCCTACTCTTTTGCCTAAAAGGCAGCAGACTAGCATATAACAGAACAGGGTAGTGATCCGAAAGCCGTCTGGGTAAGTACTTAATATCCCGAACTAATCCTCCCATTCTACCATTTCCAATAAATAAGTCAATCCTAGAAAGCGACCTATATGTACTAGAGCAGCAGGAGAAACATTGCGCAGTAGGATTCCGGAGGCGCCAGAAATCCAACAAGAACGTCTCTTCCATCAGCCTTCCCAAGGCAGATTTTCCAGGTGGCTGAGCCTGTGCTATAGGACTAAACCTATGCAGTTGTGGATATGGAGCCATATTAAAGTCTCCCATCAGTAACACTGGTGCCGATGGGTACTTGGCAACAAACTGTATAGCTCTATATATCACAGTCGGAGAGTACGGAGGCGGTATATATAGTCCTACTATTACCCATTCCACATTAAATAATTTCCCATAAAGGCATATATAACACCCGTCCCTATCCACTTCACTAGCCATACATTGGAATGCTATAGAACGGTATATCAAGATACTAACCCCTTGTGCTTATGTTGAGTTAGGCTACTTTCACACTAGCGGCAGCACGGATCCGGGACCTAAAGGGTGCCGACGGATCCGTACTGCCGCTGATACATGTGTGGAGCTGGAGCAGCGCTCCGGCCCCACACATGTTAACACACACATTGGAACAAGACACAGACAAACATACATACATACACACACACACATACATACATACATACTTAAATACTCCAGCCAGGGACGCCGGCAGAACGTCTTCACGTGCCTCCTGCGCGCAGTGATGACGATTCCCCACAGCGCCCTCTTCTGGGCGCAGTGGGGAAACGTCATAGCTGCGCGCAGGAGGCGCGTGAAGACATGCTGCCGGCGTCCCTGGAGTATGTGAGTATGTATGTGTGTATGTATGTATGTATGTCTGTCTGTCTGTATGTATGTAGCTATCTCTGTAGCCGGATCCAGAATGACCCCCCATTGTAAGTCAGTGGAGGACAGATCCGGATTACTGGTGTGTCCACACCAAACAGATCTGTCCCCATTGACTTGCATTGGGGGTCATTCCGGATCCGTCTTGGTGTGGATGCCTGGATCGGAGAGCAAACCACAGCATGCTGCGGTTTGTTCTCCGGTCTGAAGACGGAACAGAATGCTTTCAGGAGCATTCCGTTGTCTTCAGTTCAGTTTTGTCCCCATTGACAATGAATGGGGACAAAACTGAAGTGTTTTTTTCCGGTATTGAACCCCTATGACGGAACTCATTACCGGAATTTAAAAACGCTAGTGTGAAAGTAGCCTAAGTTGAATGGTACACTTTACCCACCCATGCTCCAGATAGTAGCCCAGTCTGCTCAGCCAGCAAATGAGTTTCCTGAATACAGCATATAGCAGGTTGATATTTCTTCAGGCTGTCCCATAGTGCCCGCCTTTTACTAGGGTCTTTCAAGCCCCGTACATTCCAACTGATAAAGCAGATTTGATCAGCCATTTAAGTAAGTTTCTATATGGACCGAGATACTGCATCTTCTGTGCTCCAACAACTCCCCGGGATCACCATCCCATCCCACCAGTTAGTACACATGAGAGCATTGACTTGCTTAACCATCAGTAAAAACAGTGTTTCCACCCCCCCGTCCCCTCCCAAACAACAAACTTATCTCTTGTCCCTCAAACATGCGCTATCCACACGACAAGCCCCACTAAAACACTCTAGTTAAGACACTAGAGCCCGTGGGCGCAACCTCTTCTCGTCAGTAGAACACTTTTAGGTTGGGAATCCGCAGTGCACAATACCTACATTAACCTCTGAATGAATGTGGTACAGACTTCCTCACTAACACTAAAACCCAAAACCTCCTCCCTCCCACCCCTCCTTGATCTCCACACCCAACGTGGGTATGTTATAACTTCTCGCTCCTGCTCATCTAGACAAATGGCTAATGCTTGATATATATCAGCTCTGTAACATGCCCATAATCACATTGTAAGTCAGTCTAGAAACACGATGACGACATCAACTAATGTATAATGGACTAAACAGTAGTTGCCCTTCTCAAATGTAGCGGACACGCCATATCAGCTTATGGAATCGATTTTCGGCGCGATCTAACCACCGCGCCGCCTCTTTCGGATCCTCAAAAAAGTGAGTGGTTCCCGCAGCTACAACCCTGAGTTTGGCAGGATAGATCATTGAGTAGGAAATGCTTAGATTCCGTAGGAGCCTCTTCACATCCAGGAAGTGCACCCTTTTCCTCTGTACCTCCAGGGAATAGTCCGGGAAGAGCGACACCCTCTGGCCATTAAAGGACAAATCAGGTTTATCTCGGGCTAAGCGTAGTATTAGGTCTCACTCTCTATAATGGAAGATCTTTATAAGAACAGGCCTTGGGGGGCTCCCAGGGGGCAGCGGTCTGGTTGGCACTCTATGTGCACGCTCCACGGCAAACAGTGGGGTCAACGAATCCACCCCAAAAGTATCCCTCAGCCACTTCTCAAAGAATTCTGTGGGAGTAGATCCTTCAACTTTTTCGGGAACGCCAACCACTCTTACATTGTTTCGGCGTAGCCTATTTTCAAGATCATCTTGCTTAGCCGCTATGGCCTCTAATCTTCTACCATGCTCCCCCATACTTCGTTGGATTGGAGCGACAGCATCCTCCACATCCCCCACTCTGTCCTCCAAAGCAGTGGTGCATTCCGCTAATTTCTTGAGGTCATGACGCACTATGGCTATGTCCTCCTTTATGCCCCCACCTGCATATTTAAAGCCGATAAGGATCTACCACATCTCGTTATGGCTTTCATAACATCCTTAAGTGTGGGTTCCTCCAAGTCCAGTTCACTATGGGTTCCCCCTGGACTATCCTCCGTGCCATCACCAGACTGTTTCTCTGCTGCCTAGCACCTTGAGGCTCAGCCCAATCCATGTCTGATTCTTCTTCTGCCTCAACATGTTCGTGGGTAAGTCTGCGACAAGCTGGGGTTGCTTCACTCTCTCCGGGATCCACGCGGGCAAACTTCCCCAACTTCGCTGCTGCAGTCTGCTGCGCTGCGGCCGAGCGGCTGGATCTGTTTGGCGTTGCCGCACTGGCGCCATCTTGAATGTCCTTCTCAAGACTTTTTTGGTCTCTTATCCTTGCAGGTACGGACTTCTGCAGTTGTCAATAGGTGTGCCAGGTAAAGTGCCGTCAGCCGGGGCCAAATAGAGCGGCAGGAGTTATTTTTATCAGGATAATTGATCGAGGAGTAGCAGGAGCTCAGCTATTCCACATCCGCTCACATGCCGTGCAGGCCACGCCCACTGTAAATCAGGTTCTTAGAAATGTTTAGGACATACAGTGTCACGCTCTGGTGTGGAGGGTATAGCCACATCAAGCGTAAGAGGGAAGGGAACAGACCGGAGAAGGACAATGGTCACCTCCTGCAGGAATCCCTGAGACTAGGCCCTGGCTGACTACCAATATGAACAGGCCTTAGTGGTAGGAGAGCTCATACACATGAACCTAATTTCTAACTGACCCTGTAGTTAGTGATAGGGGAAGAAGTCAACCCGTTCCTCCAACAGGATGGAGGAATAGGAGACTCCAAACAACGGATAAACACAATAGGGAAAATAACACTTATCTTTGTGCAGAAATAGCAGCAACTGGATCTCAGCCAAGAACAGCTCCAAACAACTAAGTCAGCAGAAAGTATAAACCGCAGTGAATCCTGGGAGATGAAGGAATAAATAGAGGAGAGAAAATTACCACACCTACAACAGCTGAGGGGAAGGGGTGTGGTAAACAGCAACCAAACCAAGGGGAAAACATGTCAAATTATGTCACTTTTGAAAGCCGCGCAGAACGTCTGATACCAGACGCACGCCCACTCGTGACATTACCCCCCCTTTTACGGGTGAACTCCAGGCACCCAGGACCAACTTTATCAGGATGACACCTGTGAAAGGCTTTCACCAAACGACTGGCATTCACGTCAGATGCCATTACCCATGACCTCTCCTCAGGTCCATAACCCTTCCAATGAACCAGATATTGAAGAGTCCCACGGAGAACTCAAGAATCAATTATCTTGACAATCTGGAATTCCAAATTACCATCCACCAAGACAGGCGCGGGTGGCAAGGGAGATGGCTCCAGAGGTTCAACATATCTCTTCAACAAAGATCTGCGAAACACATTATGGATTTTCAGGGCCTGAGGAAGTTCAAGATGAAATGCTACAGGATTAATAATGGCCGTGATCTTATATGGGCCAATAAATCTTGGACCCAACTTCCAAGAAGGAACTTTCAACTTAATGTTCCTAGTAGACAGCCACACAGAATCACCCACACTTAGGTCCGGACCATTCTTACGTTCCCTGTCAGCCACATGTTTGTACTTGTTACCCATATTTATCAAGTTATTTTGAATTTTTCGCCATATAGAAGACAATGATGACGAAAAACGTTCTTCCTCAGGAATACCAGAAGTATCAGAACCAGAAAATGTGCCAAACTGCGGGTGAAAGGCATATACACCAAAAAATGGTGACTTACCAGTGGAGTCCTGTCTGCGATTATTTATGGCAAACTCAGCCACAGACAAAAACGAGGACCACTTCTCCTGGTTCTCAGAGACAAAACATCTCAAGTAAGTCTCCAGACTCTGATTGGTATGCTTAGTCTGTCCATTCGTCTGGGGATGAAAGGCTGAGGAAAAAGACAGTTGTACCCCGAGCCGAGTACAGAACGCCCTCCAGAACCTGGACACAAACGGAGTCCCACGATCAGAGACCACGTCAGTGGGAATGCCATGACGTTTCACAATGTTGTCAACAAACACTTGTGCAAGAGTTTTAGCATTGGGGAGTCCGGGTAATGCAATAAAGTGTGCCATTTTACTAAAATGATCTACAACCACCAGAATAACTGTCTTACCCGACGACTCAGGCAGATCAGTGATGAAGTCCATGGATGGGTAATGGAAGTAGGGGTCCAGAAGGTCGAGTATGTGTCACCTTAGCGCGTGCACAGACACTACAGGCTGACACATAGTCCTCAACACACTTACGCAGCCCTGGCCACCAGAATGTACGAGAGATGAGGTCGACAGTGGATTTACTCCCAGGGTGTCCCGCAAGCACCGAAGAATGATGCTCCTCAAACACCTTATGACGCAAATCAGAAGGAACAAACAACTTCCCAGGAGGGCAAGACTCCGGCGCATCTCCCTGGGTCTCAAACACTTTAGCCTCAAGATCAGGGTAAAGAGCGGATATCACCACTCCTTCAGACAGTATAGAGTTCGGATCTTCAAAATCACCACCTCCGGGAAAACTACGTGACAAGGCATCCGCCTTCACATTCTTAACCCCAGGACGATATGTGACAATGAAATTGAATCTGGTGAAGAACAAAGACCATCTGGCCTGCCTTGGATTAAGTCGTTTAGCCGACTCCAGGTAAGCCAGATTTTTGTAATCAGTGAATACCGTGATTGGATGAATCGCCCCTTCGAACCAATGACGCCATTCCTCAAAAGCCAACTTAATGGCCAGTAACTCTCTGTTACCCACATCATAATTTCTCTCCGCTGCAGAGAGTTTTTTCGAAAAAAAAGCACATGGGCGCCATTTACCAGGTGACGGGCCCTGTGATAAAACTGCTGCTGCTACCCCCACCTCGGATGCGTCAACCTCCACAATGAAAGGTTGTGACACATCTGGCTGCACCAATATAGGGGCAGAAGAAAAGCACTCCTTCACAGCGGAGAAGGCTTACAACGCTGCATCAGACCACACTGAGACATCCGTCCCTTTCTTAGTCATGTCAGTTAAGGGTTTAACTATTGTCGAATAGTTCTTAATAGATTTTCGGTAATAGTTGGTGAACCCCAAAAATCGCATAAGAGCCTTCAGATTTTTAGGTCGGTCCCAGTTCAGAACAGCACAGACTTTCTCTGGATCCATACGAAAACCTGAAGATGAAAGCAAGTATCCTAAGAATGCCTGCCTCACGTGATCCTGGTGTGTCACAATATCTGGAGAATAGATTAGTATGTCATCCAAATACACGACTACAAATCTCCCCACAAGATGATGAAAAATGTGATTAACAAAATGCTGGAAGACAGCAGGAGCATTGGTCAACCCAAAAGGCATGACCAGGTTTTCAAAGTGGCCCTCAGGAGTGTTAAAGGCCGTCTTCCATTCATCCCCTTCCTTGATCCTGACCAGATTATATGCCCCCCTTAAGTCCAACTTGGAGAACACCTTGGCATCCACAATCTGGTTACAACAAGTCAGGAATCAAAGGAAGGGGTTACGGATCACGGACAGTAATCCTATTGAGTTCACGGAAATCCAGACATGGCCTAAGGGTTCCGTCCTTTTTCTAAACAAAAAAGAACCCTGCTGCCACTGGAGATTTGGAAGGCCTAATATGTCCTTTAGCCAAACTCTCAGCAATATATTCTTTCATGGCCGTTCTCTCAGGTCCAGAAAGGTTATACAGCCTAGATTTGGGCAATTTTGCTCCAGGGATAAGATTGATAGGACAATCGTATTCCCGGTGAGGGGGTAAATCCTGACATCCACCTTCAGAAAATACATCAGAGAAATCCGATGAGAGGGAAGAGTCTTAGTGGTTAAAGCAGAAAAAGATGTATTAACCCTTAGACTCCCAGCGCCGTACATGTACGGCGCTGGGGCGATGCGGACACATGGCGCCCGCTCGCACGTGCGGCGTTCGTCATGGCCGGCAAGTCTCTGCTGTTTCGGGGTTTTGGCCAATCGGGGTGTCTGTACACCATATGAAAACTGTAATCCTCGCTGGTGAGGATTACAGTTTTCAAACTGCAATTCTTATTCTGGCCACTAGATGGCAGGCCAGTATAAGAAATGAGCAATTCTTGGATTTATCTCCATCTAGTAAATCCCTGATTGCTCATAAAGAAAAAAAAACACAATGTATTAGCTCATATTTGAGCTTTAAAATAATCACAAAAAATTTAAAAAAATGTTAAAAAATATATAAAAAATATATGAAAGTTCAAATCACCCCCCTTTCTGTATAATTAAAAAATAAATACCTAAATAACAATAAATATAGACATCATGGGTATCACCGTGACCGAAAACGCCCGTACTTTTAAAATATAAAAAAAATTCCAATACGGCGAATTGTGTGGCGGAAAAAAAGCGTCCAAATGGCGATTCGCTGTTTTTTGTCGCTTTTTTTGTTCTAAAAAAATTTAATAAAAAGTGATCAAAAAGTCATACACACCCCAGAATGGTATCAATAAAAACTTCAGATCGCCCCGCAAAAAATGAGCCTCCAGCTCCGTACACATAAATACCAAAAAGTTATAGGGGTCAAGATATGACAAAAAAAAAAAGGCCAACTTTATAATTATTTTATCACTATCAAAACGCAGGAAAAACTATACATATTAGGTATCGCCGGATTCGTACTGACCAGTAGAATGAAAGTAACTGGTCAGTTTTAATGAACATCGAACGTTGTAAATAAGAAACCCGTAGAACTGTAGCGTAATAGCGTTTTTTTTGCAATTTCACCCGATTTGGATTTTTTTCCCGCTTCCCACTACACCATATGCAATATTAAATGGTGGCGTTGGAAAGTACAACTTGTCCTGCAAACAACAAGCCCTCATACAGCTATGTGAACAGAAAAATAAAACAGTTATGGCTGTTTGAAGGCAGGGAGCGCAAAACGAAAATGCATAACCGAAAAAACCTCCGGTACTGAAAGGGGTAAGGCAATTGTCAACACAATAATTGCCCCAATCCACAATTTGTCTAGTATGCCAGTCAATGGACTGATTATGTTTGCTTAACCACGGTAAACCCAGAACCACAGGAGCAGGAAGACCTTCCAACACAAAACATGAAATAAGCTCCTGATGAAATTCACCCACTCTTAATTTGATATCATGCACCATCTGAGACAAACACTTCTAAGATAGAGGTGCAGAATCAATGGCAAACACAGAAATCCTCTTATCCAAAGAACTCGGCGACAATCCATGCATACGGACAAACTGAGCATCAATCAAGTTCACCCCTGCCCCGCTGTCAATAAACACCTCAATTTTCACAACCTTTGACTCTAGCGCCACCTCGGCAGTCAGGAGAAAACGGGTACTACAGGATGAAGACAAATGCACATTTTCAGTCTCCCTACCCACCCCACCAAGAGTGAGATGAGAATTCAACGCCCCCTCTTCTTTTCTCTCTTTTAGAGATTGAAAGCATGGACATACATTGATAAAGTGTCCTTTCTGACCACAGAAAAAACACACACCCTTTTTATTACCAAAATGTTTACGAGTGGAAACAGGAGTGGCTCCCCCTAATTGCATAGGTTCGTCCCCTGACATCAACCTAGGGGAATATTCACCCAAAGTGTCATAGGAAGACAGTACACTATGTGATAGTACGTCCTGAGAGCGGGGGCCCCTAGATCGCTCTCTCAGGTGCCTATCCATTCGCACAGCAATAGACATAGCGACTTCCAAAGACACAGGGGTTTCCTGAAAGGCCAAAGCGTCCTTCAGCCTTTCAGATAAACCTTGACAGAATTGGCTACGTAAAGCCAGATCGTTCCATTCAGTATTGGTCGCCCACCACCGAAACTCAGAGCAATAAATCTCAACCGGCCGCTCACCCTGACAAAGGTCACGTATCTGGGTCTCAGCCAGGAAGATACGATCCGGGCAGGGGCGGTCTTGGGCACCAAACATCCTATGCATTTGCATAGGGCCCCCGACGTCCAAGGGGGCCCCCACGCTCCACTCTTGTGCTGGTGTCCGAGACGCCCGCCGAGCTGTCACGTACTGCATTTGTCCGAATGCATACTCATTTTATAAATTAGTACGCTAATGCGTACTAATTTATAAAATGCATACACATTAGTGTACATACTAAAATATGCATATGAATTAGCGTGCAGATTTGAAAAAGCGCACGCAAATTCCACCCGAGCATGCTCTAGTCCCAGTCTTTGATGTGTGGGGGGCGTGCCATTGGGGGGGGGGTGTCATCAGAGGGCGTGTCATCAGGGGCGTGACGCGTCATTGGGGGGTGGGGGCCCCCAGACATAACTTCGCTTAGGGCCCCAGAAATGCCAAGACCGCCCCTGTCCGGGTTATCATAGATAATCCCTAAAGCCTTGAAAAATTCATCTACTGACTGGAGAGACTGCGATCCGGTCGGCAGAGAAAAGGCCCATGACTGGGCATCCCCTTTAAGCAGCGAGATGACCACACCAACCTTCTGCTCCTCATTACCAGAAGAATGTGGACGCAGTCTGAAATACAATTTGCACGCCTCCCTAAATAGAATAAAATTATTACGTCCCCCAGAAAATCTATCCGGGAGGGGGACCTTAGGCTCCAAACAGGCCTGACACTCAGCACCCCCAGAACCATCAGCCTGTGGTCTCTGAATCTGGTTGCGGATGTCAGCCACCTCCAAACTGAGTCCCTGCAGCCGTTCAGCAAGCGCAGCAATAGCATCAATGTCAGCACAAAAATGACATAAATTTTAGTTTTGGCGGTTTATAATGTCACGCTCTGGTGTGGAGGGTATAGCCACACCAAGCGTAAGAGGGAAGGGAACAGACCGGAGAAGGGAAATGGTCACCTCCTGCAGGAATCCCTGAGACTAGGCCCTGGCTGACTACCAGTATGAACAGGCCTTAGTTGTAGGAGAGTTCATACACAGGAACCTAATTTCTAACTGACCCTGTAGTTAGTGATAGGGGAAGAAGTCAACCCGTTCCTCCAACAGGACGGAGGAATAGGAGACGCCAAACAACGGATAAACACAATAGGGAAAATGACACTTATCTTTATGTAGAAATAGCAGCAACTGGATCTCAGCCAAGAACAGCTCCAAACAACTAAGTCAGCAGAAAGTATAATCCGCAGTGAATACTGGGAAATGAAGGAATAACTAGAGGAGAGAAAATTACCATACCTACAACAGCTGAGGGGAAGGGGTGTGGTAAACAGCAACCAAACCAAGGGGAAACATGTCAAATTATGTCACTTTTGAAAGCCGCGCAGAACGTCTGATACCAGACGCAAGCCCACTCGTGACATACAGTTCTTGAGATATTCCTAAAAAAATGCAAATATGGCACCATCCCATGACCCATATTAGCTAATAGAAGCTCACAGGTATTTCCCTCGTATTCTGACATACACTGTTTTACACCAGGTTTCCATAACAACTCTATTTTTCTTCACTGCTATAGGTAACCTTTGAGGGGACAAAGCGTTGTGGAAGTGATTGTTAAGGGGTGGAGCTCTATGGTAGTCACTGTTAAGGGTTGAGGTGCTGTGGCAGTCAGAGTTTAGGCGCGGGATGCTGTAGAGGTCACTGTTAAGGGGCAGGACGCTGTGAGGGTCACATTTTAAGGGGGCGGTGCACTGTGGAGGTCACTGTTAAGGAGGCGCAGCCACTGTAGAGATTAATGATAAGGGGATGGGTTGCTGTGGATGTCACCGTTAAGGTGGGGGGCTGCTGTAGAGGTCACAGTTAAGGGGATAGGGTATTATGGAGGTCACTCTTAAGGTGGTGGGCTGCTGTGGAGGTCACTGTTGAGGGGACAAGGCACTGTGGAGGTCACTGTTAAGGGAGTGGGCTGCTGTGGAGGTCACTGTTAAGGGGGCGGGGCACTGTGAGGGTCACTGTTAAGGGAGTAGGGTATTGTGGGGGGTCACTGTTAAGAAGGTGGGGCATTTAGGAGGTCACTGTTAAGGGGCGGGGTTCTGTAGAGGTCACATTTTACGGGGGTGGGTTGCTGTGGATGTCTCAGTTAAGGGGGTAGGCTGCTGTGGAGGTTACTGTAAAGGGGGTGGGTGCTGTGGAGGTTACATTTGAGGAGGAGGGCCTCTGTTGAGGTCACTGTTAAGGGGCAGGGTGGTATGAAGGTTACTGTTAAGGGGTGGGCTGTTGTAGAGGTCACTGTTTAGGGGCGGACACTGTAGAGGTCACTGTTAAGGGGGTGCAGTGCTTTGGAGGTCAATGATAAGGGGGTGGGCAGCTGTGGAGATCACTGTTAAGAGGGTGAGCTGCTGTGGAGGTCACTGTTAAAGGGGCAGGGCGCTGTGATGGTCACTGTTATGAGGAACACTGTGGATATTTTTAACCTCAAAGACAAACATTAAATATTAAATTAATATTAAATTATTTAATATTAATATTAAATTATTATTAAATAGTCAAAATAAACCTGTGCAAAACTGGGTCATTCTGTTAGTCTCATGTATATATAATAATGAATTTCTGTTCATCTGTCTTTTCTTTATGCACAGCTAAACGACCCAACCATTATGCACCAAATTTGGCGTATAGGTAAATCAGGTTCTTAGAAATGTTTAGGATATACAGTTCTTGAGATATTCCTAAAAATTGCAAATATAGCACCATCCCATGACCCATATTAGCTAATAGAAGCTCACAGGTTTTTCCCTCGTATTCTGACATACGTATTCTGACATACACTGTTTTACACCAGGTTTCCATAACAACTCAGCCATTTTTCTTCACTGCTATAGGTAACCTTTAAGAAAACAAAGCATTGTGGAAGTGATTGTTAAGGGGTGGAGCTCTATGGTAGTCACTGTTAAGGGTTGAGGTGCTGTGGCGTTCAGAGTTAAGGGGCGGGATGCTGTAGAGGTCACTGTTAAGGGGGCAGGGCGTTGTGAGGGTCACATTTTAAGGGGGCGGTGCACTGTGGAGGTCACTGTTAAGGAGGCACAACCACTGTAGAGGTTAATGATAAGGGGATGGGGTGCGGTGGATGTCACCGTTAAGGTGGGGGGCTGCTGTAGAGGTCACAGTTGAGGGGACGGGGTATTATGGAGGTCACTCTTAAGGTGGTGGGCTGCTGTGGAGGTCACTGTTGAGGGGACAAGGCACTGTGGAGGTCACTGTTAAGAGGTGGGCCTCTGTGGAGGTCACTTAAGGGGGAGGGGCACTGTGGGGGTCACTGTTAAGGGAGTAGGGCATTGTGGGGGGTCACTGTTAAGGGGGTAGGGCATTGTGGGGGGGTCACTGTTAAGGGGGTAGGATGCTGTGGAGGGTCACTGTTAAGGGGGTAGGGTCCTGTGGAGGGTCACTGCTAAGATGGTGGGATGCTGTGGAGATCACTGTAAAGGGGGAGGGGTGCTGTGAAGGTCACAGTTTAAGTGGTTGTTGCGTTATGGAGGTTACTGTTAAGGGGGCAAGCCACTGTGGAGGTCACAGTTAAGGGGCACAGCACTGTGGAGTTTACAGTAAAGGAGGTGGGGACCTATGAAGCAGTCACTGTTAAAGGGATGGACTGCTGTGGAGGTCACATTTTAAGGGGACTGGGCGCTGTGGAGGTCACCGTTAAGGGGCAGTCCGCTGTGGAGGTCAATGTTCAGTTGTGAGCCGCTGTGGAGGACACAGTTAAGGAGACAGGTCACTGTTAAGTGGGTGGGGCACTGTGGATGTCACTGTAAAGGGAATAGGGCACTGTGGAGGTCACTATTATGGGAAACACTGGATATCTTTTAACCACATGCATAAACATTAAATGAAATAGTCAAAATATACCTGTTCGAAAATCATGTTTAGTCAGTGAGAGAAAATGTCTTTTCTGACTAACGAAAATCCTTTCCATTTGTCAGACATATATTAGATTCCTTTCTCTTGTGATAATTGTTATCACTATTATTACAGCATGTAACAGGTATTGCTAAAGCAGCAGTTTGCTTAAAGGGGTTGGCCACTTTCTGTTTTCTGTTGACCAATGTGTTTGTAAAATGATTATATGGCACTTGCTAATATAGTTATTGTTGATATTCTGTGCCGTTTGCTATATTTCATAAGTCACGTCTCCTTGTTAGGAACACTTTTGTGCTGTCAACACAGAGGTCCTGTCCATAAGATGGCCACTGATGGAAGATCATGTGACCAGGCAAATCAACTTCATGTGATGTTTTCTCTATTCAAACACACTGTACCTTCACTAAACTCCCACCATTTCAAGAGCAGATGACAGGTGCAGTGCATTTAAACTGGGGAGACATTACATGGAGGTGATTTGCCTGATCACATGACCCTCCAACAGCAGCCATTTTATGAACCAGATCTCTGTGTGGAGAACACAAAAGACTTGAAAAACAAGGGGGGCATTCCTTTATGAAATATAGAGAATGCACATCATTTCACTAATGACTACGTTAGCAAGTACATATAATCACATTGGTCAACAGAAAGCAGGAAGTAGACAACCTCTATAATTTACTTATTTAAAAACTGGGCTTGGACAGGATCGGGACAATGTTACATGTTTATGCTTGTGTGTTTAGTGCAATTAATTTAGTGATGTGATCCTGATGCTGTAAATGTCTGGGTCATGGCATCAAAAGACAGCCTAGTAAGGCATAGATGGGTGATCAGATGACCAAATGAACCTGATCTCAGATGCAGAGTTAAGATTAAGTCAGGGTAAGGCTAGGGCTACACGGCGACAGTTGCCGCGCGACACCCGTCGCAGCCAGGATCCCTGAGTAGCGGGGATCCCATAGAGATGAATGGGATCGCCGCGGCAGTCGCAAGAAATCCAACACGGTTGGATTTCTTGCGACTGCCGCGGCGATCCCATTCATCTCTATGGGATCCCCGCTACTCAGGGATCCTGGCTGCGACGGGTGTCGCGCGACAACTGTCGCCGTGTAGCCCTAGCCTAAGGGTGCACATGTACCTGGTTGCCTAGTGCCAGAAGGAGGATGGCAGTAAACCATTCTGCCTTGGCTACAGTATTTAAATGTGGCTCTAGGGGTAGAGATGAGCAAAGTTTTCAAAAATTTGATTTGGATGCTTTGCCGAATTTTTCTACATTTTTTTTATCCAATCCAAATTAATTCGTCACGAAGCATGTTATAAATTAGCTATTTCCTAACCTGCAGGGAGAGTGTATCATCATTGTGCTTCACAAAAACATGCATAGCTAGTCCGTTGTGGTAGTGAAATAGTTACTGTGCATCAGTATGACAGGCAGGTGACGTCACTCTTGGGCTCAGTTCACACTTCACTTATTTGGTCAGTTATGGGTCAAAAACTGACCAAATAACTTAAGTGTGAACTTAGCCTTACAGGTCAATCTTAGCATCAGGTATAATGTACTTACAATGTACTTATAATGTACTTATAATATATACATTAAATATAATGTACCATGCAGTGGCCCAAGATTCTACTATAGTGAAAGAGCGGTCTCCTTTTACACTGCTGATTCCACATAGATTACAAGAGAACCTGTTCTGTTACACACTGATACAAGTAGTGGCCCCATGACAAAGTTGAGATGGTGTCAGCAGTTTATGTTGACGTCACTGTTTATTTTTCCCTTCTTCTGATCCTTCAGAAGAACAACCACAAAAAAATTGGATACTGTCTTTTGAGCATCTGCCTTCATACGGTCAGTATTTGGTCAGTAATTGGTAAGGCCAAAAAACAGGAGTGGATCCAAAGCAGAGATGACACATGATGTGAATATTCACATTTCTTTTGTGTTTTGGACCCACTCTTGCTGTTGGCTTCCAAATCATGATCAAATCTTGATGATACTGACCATGTGATAATACTGACTGTGATAGAGCCCTCATGCTCAGTTTACATGAGGTTTGGCCATTTGCCTCTGAAAACTGTTTTATTCAGATGGAATGCAGGAATTTAATGGCCTCTATCACAGGGTCAGTATCTGATCAGTTTTTTGCATCAGTATTTGATCAGTATTGGTAAGACAAAAAATGAGTAGGTCCAAATAGAGATAACGTGATGGAAATATTTGTATGTCTTCTCCTGCTTTTGGCTTCCGAATCATAATCAAATTCTGATGGCAACAGCATGAGGAGGCAACATAGTGGCCCAGTCATAGAGTGGTGAGGATGGCAACAGTGACAGAGTGGTGAGGGTGGCAACAGCATGAAGAGTCGACATAGTGGCCCAGTCATAGAGTGGGGAGTGTAGCAACAGACTAAGGAGTGAATACAGAGTACCAGTCACATAGTATTGAGGGTGGCAACACCATGAGGAGCCAACACAGTGACCTAGTCACAGAGTGGTGTGGGTGGCAACAGCATGAGGAGTCAACATAATGGCCCAGTCACAGAGTGGTGAGGTGGGGGGCAACAGCAGTGGCACTAGGAGAAGATGGCAGCAGGTGTGTGGCATCTGGCAGGTGGCAGCATCAGAATAGTGGCTGAAGCACATGGCCAGAAGTAACAGGACATTTTTCACAATGTTCTGGTGTGGCTGCAAACTGCAGTCAGAACACTACTGCCTGAATGATTTATTCTGATGCCTCAGACACCGGTGTCTGGAAATCCTAGCTGATCCACGTTTGATTCATCTTTAGAAAGGTTAAAGGGGTATTCCCATCTCACAAATGTAGTTTGTATAGTTAGATATAGCCATACCAATATTATTACTAATAGAATGTATTTATATAAAATGTACCGTTTAGAAGATTTGCCTATTTGTATATCCATTGTCCCACACACATCAGTCAGGCCGTTGCCCCTAGTTACGGCCACCGTGGCCGTGTAGTAGTGGTGGTCGGCTTGCTCTTGTTCAAACCCGCTCTGAGGTAACTGCTGTATTGTGAACGCACATTGCATGAGCATGCGGTGACACATCTGCGCTTCCAAAACGCAGAGAAATGGATCCTGTTCCAAGATCAATTCATCTCTATGGAGCAGGATCCGTTTATAAAGTCTGCGTTTTGGACGGATCCTGACCATTGCATTTTGGACTGGTAGTGTCCAAAACGCAGATGTGAAAGTACCCTAAGATGTGTTTCTGCATGCTCATGCAATGTGCGTTCACAATACAGCAGTTACCTCAGAGTGGGTTTGAAAAGGAGCAAGCTGGCCTCCATTACTACATGGCCGCGGTGGCCGTAACCAGGGGCAACAGCCTGACTGATGGGAGAACTATGCCCCCTAATGCACTTAACAACCGCTCTGATGCCAAGCTACTGGCTGGGCAGGAAAGCTTGTCCAGGGCAAACTCGGCCAGTTGTGATCACAAATCAAGTTTGGCTGCCTAGTAGTTCAGGGGATCTTTGATCTGGGGTGGCAGGGTTTAGTCCAAGTATGCCACCACCTGCTGTTTCAAGTTCTGCTCAATGTCCTGCTGCTGGTGAGTTGGTTCTTCTATAGGTGGCCTTACAGACTCAAGACTTAAGCTGCTGCTGATTTTTGCTGGTGGTGCTCCTGATGCTCCAACCCCCTCCAGTAGTCATGGCAGTGGAGCATGACTGCAGAGGGTCCCCCTGGTCAGACCTTAGTGAGGATGGGCGATAGCACACATAGGTGCGACCAACCGACTACATAGGATGTCTCGATAGTAGTTGAGTTTATTACCTCAGCAGGTATAAAAAACACCCCCATTTTGCCCCTGTAGCGAGAGTCTAACATCGTGAAGAGCCAGTAGTCTTCCTTCTGCCGAATGGTGATAATGCAGCTGTCACTATGCAAGCAACTCAACATGCATCTGGCCTTTTGCACAATGGAATCAGAAGAACTCCCTGCCTCCATCTCCATGCATACTGCCACGGTCTGTCGGGATCATCTGCCTGGTCTTTCTCACTGCCCTCCAGCTCCTCATGCTCCTCTCCTGCCGCTTGGGCAGATAAACCACCTATTTCTGTATACAATTCCTGGGTGTTAATGTCATCATCCCCCTCTTCCACCAGTTCAGCCCTCACAGGGCTCAGGTGACTGTGAAATGTAGGCGTTCAGGGCATGAATATGCAGCAGTGGAATGACGTTATTCATCCCGTAGTCCGGGCGAAATAAAGTGGCCTCTTCAAAGGGCCTGAGCAAACGGCAAGTGTCACGCATGAGCTGCCACTGGCTAATGTTGAAGTTAAACAGGGGAGTACCCGTGCGCCTGCATCGAGAAATCAGTCAGGACTTTCCTCTGCTCATGTAGTCGGTCCAGCATATGGAGTGTGCAGTTCCAATGTGTGGAAACGTTGCATATGAGGCGATGTTGGGGAACACCATTCTGCCTTTGCAGGCCAAGGAGGGCATGTTTTGTAGTGTAAGAGTGTCTGAAGTGCATGCACAGTTTCCTGGCCATTTTCAAGAAGTCTTGCAGTTGGATGGAACCAGGTGTGCATCATACAGGGCGCATGAGTCAGCCCTCCATGACCGTTATCGGTGACCATGGTTCCAATCTTAGGTTGGCGAGCAGACGGCCAGGATTCGATTTCTTGGTTGATGACTCCCCAATGTGACTCCGTTCAACCAGGCTGTCCAGGTGCAGAACAGCATGACACCTCTGTGGTCTGCATAGGTGGTATGCTGGAAGACCACTGAGAACTGTGCCTACAGTGGAGGCTGAGGACAAGGTGGAGGATAAGGAGGCAGAAGAGAAAATTGGTGCTGCATGAGGACACGTAGGCGGCATTGCCATCACCTCGCCAAGTTGTTGGTATGCCGGGCCACAATCACTTTTACCCAGTGGACCATAAAGGGCATATATTGTCCTTGATCTTAGTTACAGCTCCACATGTCGGCGCTGCTGTGAACTGTACCAGACACCGACAGGCTCAAGGACTGGCCCACCTTCTGCTGTATGTATGCAAAAGTGGTACAGCTTTTTTAGAGTAGTGATGGTTTGGGACTATCCACCTTGGCTCGGCACAAGCGATCAGTTCTCTGAAATCTGCACAGTCAACCACATGGAAAGGGAGGGACTGTAGTACCAGCAACTTGGCCAGGATGGATGAGTTGGATGAGTACACGCATACCATTGTCTCTTTGCAGTCACCTCAGGGATCGATTGCTTGCAAAACGAAAGACAAGGATTAGGAAGAGGAGGAGCATCAGGACCAGTAGACGATGGGAAAGAAACAAAGCTTCCTTCTGCTAAGCTGGTGGAGGCCCGACTGCTGGAGAAGTGGTGGGGGCTGCTGGGAGATGCATCAAGCTTTACCACTACATTAGGGCCACATTTTTCCCCAACACCGTCTCATATGCTCCATGTGTTCATGCAGGACCATTGCTCAGCGGAATGCTCTCTTACGGGCAGGCTGACACCCTCGCCCCTGATGATGAAGCCCCCTCTTAACCCGGCTCCCACGTGCAATCGGCTACATCATTATCTACTACTGTCTGCTCATCACTTATGTCATGCACTACACCTGCACCCATGTGACTCACATCACCGCTACTTGCACGCCTACAGGAGGAAGCAGCGGACCTCTCTTCCGAATCTGGGCTGGGCAGTAGCTTCTAACTGTCCTCAGTAATATCTTCCTTGCTGAAACGCGGAGCAGAGCTGGCGACATACATCGCTTGCCTGGCAGAAGGAGCAGTAAAGGAAAGAGGCAGGTTCAAGACAGGTGAGCTTGTTCCAGGGACACACCAACTAAAGTGTGGTGTCAGAGGAACCCACAGACTCCTGGCAGTGGGTGTCTGATCTCAGTTGAGTAGATATTGAAGACTGAGTCAACATTCCAGGACAGTGGGATTGGTCGTAAAAACACAACCGCTGAAAGACACTGGCCTGTTGCTGCGTCTGCTGCTACCACCACCATTTCTTCTGCTGCTACTTCTGATGGCTTCAGCAACATTTTTGTCACTGCCCATTCCTTTGGAATTGCTTATTACACAAAGTGGACACCCCATTAACAGTTATATTAGACAAGTTATTTACCCCAATATGAGAATAGCATAATAGAATTGCTTATCTATTAGACAAGGTGGGAACCTCACTAACAGTTTTATTACACAGGTTATTCACCCCAATATGAGAATCAAAGCCTAATGGAATTGCTTATTTAAAAAATCAGGTGGGCACCCCTATAGCAGTTATATTACACCGTTTATTAACTCCAATATAAGAATGAAAGCGTAATAGAATTGCTTATATATTACACAAGGTGGACACCCCACTACCCATTATATTACACATGTTATTCACCCCAATATAAGAATCAAGGCCTTATGGAATTGCTTATTTATGAAAAAAGGTGGGCACCCCACTAAATGTTATATTACACAGGTTATTTACCCCAATATGAGAATCTAGGCCTAATGGAATTGCTTATCTATAAAACAAGGTGGGCATCCCAGTAACAGTTATATTACACAGTTTATTCACCCCAATATGAGAATCAATGCCTAATGGAATTGCTTATTTAAGAAATTAGGTGGACACCCCACTAACATTTATATTACATAGCTTATTCACCCTAATATGAGAATCAAGGCATAATAGAATTGCTTTTCTATTATACAAGGTGGACACCCCACTAACAGTTATATTACTCAGATTATTCACCCATGTATGAGAATTAAGGTCTAATGGAATTATTTATCTATGAAACAAAGTGGGCACCCCACTAACAGTTATATTACACTGGTGATTCACCCTAATATGAAAACGAAAGCATAATAGAATTGTTTATCTATTACACAAGGTGGACTCCCCAATAATAGTTAAATTACACAGGTTATTTAACTCAATATAAGAATCAATGCCTAATGGAAATGTTTATGAAACAAGCTAGATACCCCAATCACAATTAAATTACACAGGTTATTCACCCCAATATAAGAATGAAAACTATAGAATTGTTTATCTATTACACAAGATGGACACTCAAAAACAGTTATATTACACAGGTTATTCACCCAAATATGAGAATCAAGGCCTTATGCAATTTATTTATCTATGAAACAAAGTGAGCATCCCACTAACAGTTATATTACACAGGTGATTCACCCTAATATGAAAATGAAGGTGTAATAGAATTGCTTATCTATTACACAAAGTGGACACCCCAATAATAGCTAACTTACACAGGTTATTCTCCCCAATATGAGAATCAAGTCTTAACTGAATTGTTTATTTATGAAACAAGGTAAACACCCCAATAACAGGTATATAACACAGGTTATTCATCCCAATATGAGAATGAAGGCATAATTTAATTGCTTATCTATTACACAAGGTGGACACTCCACTAACAGTTATACTGCACAGGGTATTCACCCAAATATAAGAATCAAGGCATAATAGAATTACTTCCTCATCTATGAAACAAGGTGTGGACACCAATAACAGTTATATTACACAGCTTGTTTACCCCAATATGAGAATCAAGGTCTAATGGAATTACTTATATATGAAATTAAGTTGGCACCTCACTAAGAGTTATATTACACAGGTTATTCACCCCTATTTGAGAATGAAGACTTAAAGAGGTATTCTCATCTTTGACAATGGGGGCATATGGCTAGGATATGCCCCCATTGTCTGATAGGTTAGGGCACCTACAGTATATCGAGAACGGAGTGAGGACCCCGGGTATCCCAGGTCCGGCCACCACCAGGCGCAGCTCCCCGCTGCTCCCATAGAAATGAATGGGAGCGCCCTGCGCATGCGTGGCCACCACTCCCATTCATTTCTATGGAGTCGATGGAAATAGCCGACCCCATAGAAATTAATGGAGGGCAGCTGCGCAGTGCGCCCTCCGTTCATTTCCCCGCTCCGTTCTCAATATAGGTGCGGGTCCCAGAGGTGGGACCTCCACCTATCAGAAAATGGGGGCATATCCTAGCCATATGCCCCCATTGTCTAAGATGGGAATAACCCTTTAATAGAATTGCTTCTCTGCGCAAATAGGTGGATACCCAACTAACAGTTATATTACACAGGTTATTCACCCCAATATGAGAATCAAGGCCTAATGGAATTGCTTATTTAAACAATCAGGTGGGCACCCTAATAACAGTTATATTGCACAGTTTATTCACCCCAATATGTGAATGAAAGCTTAATAGAATTACTTATCTATTGCATAAGGTAGACACCCCACTAACAGTTATATTACACAGGTTATTTACCCCAATATGAGAATCAATGCCCAATGGAATTACTTATCTATGAAACAATGAAACTAATGAAATTGCTTATATATGAAATCAGGTTGGCATCCCAATAACAGTTACATTACAAAGGTTATTCACTTCAATATGAGAATGAAGATTTAATAGAATTGCTTATCTATTACACAAGTTAGACACCCCAAAAAACAGTTATATTACACAGGTTATTCATCCAAATATGAGAATCAAGGCCTAATGGAATTATTTATCTATTAAACCAAGTTGGCACCCCACTAAGGGTTATATTATACAGGTTATGCACCCCAATATGAGAATGAAGACATAATGGAATTGTTTATTACACAAGGTGGGCACCCCACTAAGAGTTATATTACACATTGTGGCACCTGAGGGGTTAACTGCAGTGTATCGCAGCTCTCTTTCTGACAGGTCGGATGCCAGCTATGTGATCCTGCGCCGGCACCCGCCCCTGTACTTGTATAAATGATAGTAATGTTCATTGGTGGCGCAGTGCGCCCTCCGCTACCCCCCCCCAACGCCCCAGTGTTAAATCATTGATGAAAAGACACTGAGTAGATATATCAAATCAGATAGCAAGATACGTAGTGCTGGAGACACCTCAAAATGTGGACAACAAACTAAATGGGACTCCTAAAACATCAATTTAATAGATATGCAGTAAAAACCGCCAAAAACGGTACTGGGTACATAGAAAAAATATGAATAAGGAAAAGAAAAAACATGGGCCTGTAAAACCCTGGTCTGTCCCTATGCAGCCCTAGGGTAGGCCCTTTGCCCAGAGCAACCCCCGGATGGTAGGGGTGCCCTGTCCGCGTACCTATCCTGCAGACCCTAATGAAACCCTAAGGTTCCGCAGGACCCAAAGGTAGGTAATGGTAACCCCAATGTAGTAACCCCAACGCGTTTCGCCCACGTCTGGGCTCCTCAGGGGGAAATATAAAGTAATCAAGGGGTATTAGGCAAAATGACACCAACGGCACGCAAATTTGATAATCCCAGCTGGGACTGATACCTGACACCACGGATGAAAGCTGCAACCCATATACGGAGCCTATGAGAGAAAAGCAACCACATGTAAATATAATGGACAAGCATATCGTACAGCTCAAAAAAGAACAGATGTAGATAGAGACTTACATTGGTGGCAGTGTGATAGAGTCCTGTCCCAGGCGGCGGCGTGCTGACAATGCCGCCGCCGCACTGAGTTTAAAGAGGGGCAAGCTCCCGCATATCCGGCCCATGTGACTTCCGGTAAGTGGAATGCATACCGGAAATGCCATGCGTTCCACGGGCGGCTGAACGGGTGTCAGATGTTGCGATAGCAACCACCGACTGCCGATGGACATAGGCCACCTACTACGCCAGATAGAGGCTAGGCGTATATGCGCAAAACAGCTGAACGGCTCAGGTGACACAATAAGAGGAGTAATATAAGTAGGGGACAAAAAGAACTGTATCTGCTAAGAGCTATGGGGAGGCGGGAGGTGCCAGGATCACAAGGGATTATACATATAACACAAAAGGAAGATCAAAACAAGGTAAAAAGAATAATTAATAAATACATGGATAGACCCGATACATAAGGATACGGTGTGCGGAATAACCTCACAACACCGAAAAAATAAATAAAGGCGGTGACTACCCGCCGGGCTAGCAGTCAGAACTGGCTACAAAAGGGAGGCTATAACATAAATATATACAGAACCGGACAAGGATAACCTAAATAAAACAGGTGAAGGTCAGTCTCTCGTTGAGGCCCAAGGGGGACTGGGATCGGAAGTAATAGATCCACTCAGCTTCTTTTTGTAGGATCTTCCGGTCCCAGTCGCCCCTTCTAGCCGACCGGGGCACGAGTTGTATGGCGGTGAACCGCACTAACCTAAGGTCACCTCCATGACAGGTATTGAAATGATGGGCTACAGGGGTGTCACGTTCATTCTTGATGTCATTAACATGTTCAAGAACTCGCTTCCTCAATTCCCGACTAGTTTTTCCTATATAGTCAAGTGGGCAGGGGCACTGGCAGACATAAATCACACCAGTGCTCCTACAATTGATAAAATCATTGATAGGATAGCGGGTGCGAGTGACCGAGCATGTTATGTTTTTCGTAGGTTGAATGAACGTACAGGCTTTACAATTGCCACATTTAAAGATGCCGCATGGTTTCCTGTCTAGCCACGTCCCCTTCTTTTTAGGTGCAGTGTAGAAACTGTGGACCAGCCGATCCTTAAGACTCCTTCCTTTGCGGAAGGTAACCTGAGGGTAAGGAGAAATTGCCTTAGACAAGTCTGAATCCATCAATAAAATGGGCCAGAATTTGTTAAGAATTGCTCGCATTTCCTTATGTGCCACATCGAAACTGGAAATAAGGCGGATGGTAGCGGTACCATCATCCGTCTTATGTGCCCTCGGGATCAGGAGCTCGCCTCTATCACGTTTATCGGCTGTCCTAAATGCATCCCCCAAGACCGCCCTAGGATAGCCCCTTGCTCTAAAGCGAGCACGGAGCTGTCTAGACGCTTGTAGAAAGGTATTGTGATCGGAGCAGTTACGACGAGTACGTAGAAACTGCCCTTTGGGGATGCCCCGTTTCAAGGTATGCGGGTGATAGCTATTCCAGTGCAGGATGCTATTGGTAGCCGTGGGCTTGCGGAACAGAGCGGTACTCAGGTGATTGTCCTGAATTCGGACACTAAGGTCCAAAAAGGTCAGAGAGACGTGATCAAGGACGAAGGTAAAAAATAAACCAATAACGTTCTCATTCAACATTGATATAAAGTCAATAAACTTCTCACAGCTGCCACCCCAAATGAGGAATATATCGTCGATGTAGCGTGTCCAAAACGCCACATCGCTATTCCACATGAGTGACTGCTCAGAGAAGACAACGGTGTCCTCCCACCAGCCCAGGAGGAGATTGGCGTACGAAGGGGCACAGGGACTCCCCATCGCAGTCCCCCTGAGCTGGTGGTAAAAGACCCCGTTGAACAAAAAATAGTTGTGCGTAAGAGTGAACAACAGGAGATCCAGGACAAACTGATTATGTCTGTTAAACTGGGTGCCTCTAGTGTTCAAAAAATACGTGACAGCTTGGATACCTCTATCATGTGGGATGGATGTATAGAGCGATTCTACATCTATACTTGCAACCTTGGACCCAGGGTCGAGATTAAGACATTCGATTTTCCGAAGAAAATCCATACTGTCTCGGGTATAGGACAGCAAGGCGGTAACAAAACCGCAAAGGACCTTGTCAATATATAGACCACAGTGATGGGTAAGCGATCCTACTCCCGAGACAATAGGGCGACCCTTAAGGACCTCCAGCCCCTTGTGGACCTTAGGTAAGGCATAAAAAGTGGCGATCGTTGGGGAAGTTGGAAACAAAAAATTAAATTCAGTCTCACTGATTATCTTGTCCTGCAAACCATTGACCAAGATCTGTTTCAAGGAGCCAAGAAAAAGAGTGGTGGGGTCCGACTCAAGGACGCGATAATTCTTCGTGTCTCCTAATAAGTCAAGGCACATCTTGACATACTGACCATGATCCAAGATCACCAAGTTACCTCCTTTATCAGAGGGTTTCACAATTAGCTCATGATTACGTTCAAGGTTTCTTAGAGCGGTGTACTCCTTCCATGATAGATTATAGTCAGAGGAAATCGGAACATCTAGCTTCTCTACCTCAGAGGTAACAAGTTTAAGGAAAATGTCAATATGCTCTGTGTTCCCAGGTGGCGGGGTTTTAGTGCTGGGAAGTCTCAGGTCTGTAAAGGGGCCATCACCAGGTAAGCGGGAACTTTCTTCTCAGAGATCCATGAGGATCTTGAGATCTGGGAAGTCATCAGGGTGTACCCCGGCCTTAAGACAGGCATCGCGATTAGTGTTCTGATAAAATTTAAACCACTTGAGACGTCTACAAAAAAGGTTCAAATCCTTGGTCCATATAAATGGATTGAACCCAGTAGTGGGCACAAAAGATAGACCTTTCTGTAATAAAGAAATGTCGTCCTCGGTCAATAGATATGTAGACAAGTTGATTATTTGTAGGGGGTCTGTGGACGCATGTCGGGTTTCACCCGATCCCTCAAGTGGTAAGGTATTGGATTTCCTCCTAAAAAAGGTTGCCCCTGCGATTGAGTTGATGGAGAGGGCAAAGATGCCAAAGAGGAAGAAGGGCCAGGCGGAAAACTTGGTCCTTGTCCGTACTGTTGACGATTCCACCGTTGCCATTTTTTATTAGTTTTTCTAGGTTTATTTTTTGCCCTGGGTAAATTCGATTTTTCTGTATCAGAAAAATCGGATGAAGAGACCTCTGACTCAGTCTGATACCCTGGTAAACTGGAAACAGTATAGGCCCTGTTTTCCTTAAATTCGCTCAGGTCCCTAATGAATTGGCGATGCTTACGTTCTTTAATAAGTAGTTGGTATTTTTCAATGGCGATTTTGAGAGACTCTTCGCGTTTTTTAAACTCTGAATCAGTCAGATCGGCTGGTCCACAGTTTCTACACTGCACCTAAAAAGAAGGGGACGTGGCTAGACAGGAAACCATGCGGCATCTTTAAATGTGGCAATTGTAAAGCCTGTATGTTCATTCAACCTACGAAAAACATAACATGCTCGGTCACTCGCACCCGCTATCCTATCAATGATTTTATCAATTGTAGGAGCACTGGTGTGATTTATGTCTGCCAGTGCCCCTGCCCACTTGACTATATAGGAAAAACTAGTCGGGAATTGAGGAAGCGAGTTCTTGAACATGTTAATGACATCAAGAATGAACGTGACACCCCTGTAGCCCATCATTTCAATACCTGTCATGGAGGTGACCTTAGGTTAGTGCGGTTCACCGCCATACAACTCGTGCCCCGGTCGGCTAGAAGGGGCGACTGGGACCGGAAGATCCTACAAAAAGAAGCTGAGTGGATCTATTACTTCCGATCCCAGTCCCCCTTGGGCCTCAACGAGAGACTGACCTTCACCTGTTTTATTTAGGTTATCCTTGTCCGGTTCTGTATATATTTATGTTATAAGCCTCCCTTTTGTAGCCAGTTCTGACTGCTAGCCCGGCGGGTAGTCACCGCCTTTATTTATTTTTTCGGTGTTGTGAGGTTATTCCGCACACCGTATCCTTATGTATCGGGTCTATCCATGTATTTATTAATTATTCTTTTTACCTTGTTTTGATCTTCCTTTTGTGTTATATGTATAATCCCTTGTGATCCTGGCACCTCCCGCCTCCCCATAGCCCTTAGCAGATACAGTTCTTTTTGTCCCCTACTTATATTACTCCTCTTATTGTGTCACCTGAGCCGTTCAGCTGTTTTGCGCATATACGCCTAGCCTCTATCTGGCGTAGTAGGTGGCCTATGTCCATCGGCAGTCGGTGGTTGCTATCGCAACATCTGACGCCCGTTCAGCCGCCCGTGGAACGCATGGCATTTCCGGTATGCGTTCCACTTACCGGAAGTCACATGGGCCGGATATGCGGGAGCTTGCCCCTCTTTAAACTCAGTGCGGCGGCGGCATTGTCAGCACGCCGCCGCCTGGGACAGGACTCTATCACACTGCCACCAATGTAAGTCTCTATCTACATCTGTTCTTTTTTGAGCTGTACGATATGCTTGTCCATTATATTTACAGGTGGTTGCTTTTCTCTCATAGGCTCCGTATATGGGTTGCAGCTTTCATCCGTGGTGTCAGGTATCAGTCCCAGCTGGGATTATCAAATTTGCGTGCCGTTGGTGTCATTTTGCCTAATACCCCTTGATTACTTTATATTTCCCCCTGAGGAGCCCAGACGTGGGCGAAACGCGTTGGGGTTACTACATTGGGGTTACCATTACCTACCTTTGGGTCCTGCGGAACCTTAGGGTTTCATTAGGGTCTGCAGGATAGGTACGCGGACAGGGCACCCCTACCATCCGGGGGTTGCTCTGGGCAAAGGGCCTACCCTAGGGCTGCATAGGGACAGACCAGGGTTTTACAGGCCCATGTTTTTTCTTTTCCTTATTCATATTTTTTCTATGTACCCAGTACCGTTTTTGGCGGTTTTTACTGCATATCTATTAAATTGATGTTTTAGGAGTCCCATTTAGTTTGTTGTTAAATCATTGATGGCAGTGGCCACAGGCGCCCCCCCCTTCCCCTCTTCATTGGTGGCAGTGGAGATTCTGATCGGAGCCCCAGCAGTGTAATCGCGGGGCTCCGATCGGTTACCATGGCAACCAGGACGCTACTGAAGTCCTGGCTTCCATGGTAAGCTCCCTGCTGCCCTATGCACAAAGCATAGGGCAGCAGGGAGAGTGTAAGTCCTATGCCTAGAGCTCTATTAGGGTGCATAGGACAAGGGTTCTAGCCCCTAAGGGGGCTAATAGAAAATAAAAGTAAAAAAAAATAAAATTAAAAAACAAACAAACCCCAAAATACTCCAAAACAAGTTTAAATTCCCCCTTCCCAATTTTACATATAAAATATATAAACAATAAATAAACATATTGGGTATCGCCACATCCCAAAAATTAAAATATTAAAAAATATCTCCTATGCGGTCAAAGCCATAACAGAAAAAAAATAAAATAAAAAATACACGATTCGGCATTTTTTTTGTCACCTTGTCCCCCCCAAAAAAAAACATAAGATAGGACTGTTCTATTATGGGCTGGACGTTTTATAAAATGCGGAATGCACGCTGCTTTTTTGGTGTTTTTATTTTTTCACGTGGTATCGAATGGTATCGAGTATCGCGATACTTTTTTATGGTATCGAAACCGAATCAAAATTTTGTTATCGTGACAACCCTACACTGGATATTCACCCGAATATGAGAAACAAGGCCAATTGGCATTGTTTATCTTTGAAACAAGTTAGACATCCCAATAACAGTTATATTACTCAGGTTATTCACCCCAATATGAGAATGAAGGCGTAATAAAATTGCTTGTTTCTGAAACAAGGTGGGCAGCCAAATAACGGTTATATTACACAGATTATTCAATCCAATTAAGAATCAAGGTGTAATTATTATTATTATTTATTATTATTATTTATTATTAAAGCGCCATTCATTCCACAGCGCTGTACATGTTGAAAGGGGTTTACATACATAGTCTAGACAATTGCTCTAGGACAAACAAGTTACAGACTGGTACAGAAGGAGAGAGGGCCCTGCCCGTGAAGGCTTACAATCTATGCGGTATGGGAGGACACAGTAGGTGAGGGTAAAGCTGGTCATGGCAGTGTAGCAGCAGCAGGGTCACAGGTTGTAGGCTTGTCTGAAGAGGTGGGTTTTCAGATTTCTTTTGAAGGATTCCACTGTAGGTGAGAGTCTGATATGTTGGGGTACAGAGTTCCAGAGTATTGGGGCTGCGCGGGAGAAATCCTGGAGGCGATTGTGTGAAGAGTTGATAAGAGTGGAGGAGAGAAGGAGGTCTTGTGAGGATCGGAGATTACGTGTGGGGATGTATCGGGAGAGTAGTTCTGAGATGTAGGGAGGGGACAGGTTGTGGATGGCCTTGTATGTATTTGTTAGTATTTTAAACTGAATTCTCTGGGGAATGGGAGCCAGTGAAGGGATTGGCAAAGGGGAGAGGCAGAGGAGTAACCGGGTGAGAGGTGGATTAGTCGGGCAGCAGAGTTGAGGATAGATTGGAGGGGGGCTAGAGTGCTAGATGGAAGGCCACAGAGGAGAATGTTGCAGTAGTCTAGGCGGGAGATGATGAGGGCATGTATTAGTACTTTGGCAGACTCATAGTTGAGGAATGCACGGA